>PVIR01005038.1:0-74780 GCA_004026965.1 Petromus typicus | reverse complement strand
GCAATCCTCCTGCCTCTGCCTCCCGAGTGCTGGGATTACAGGCGTGAGCCACCACGCCCGGCACTGTGGTATGTGGTACTGGTTGCTGCTGGGCGTGAGTCTCCATGCCCAGTATGGTATGTGGTTACCGGGGAATTGAACCCGGGCCCTTGCGCTTGCAAGACAGGCGCCGGAACCACTGAGCTAACTCCCCGGCCCCTGTCTTACCATTCTTGAGTCCGACCAACTTGCAGTACAGACCAGGCTTCTGTGCTTAAGAGATCTTTTTGCCTAAGTCCAGCTCAGTAGCTAGGACTACTGGCACTTCCTGTCACACTTCTTACTGTTACTTCCTTCCTGCTCCCGCATGAACTCACAGATCACTTGCTGTGTCACTGTTGACTTCTTGGTCTTTTGTTTATAAAAGAGACTTGTGATCAGAACAGCCAAATAGTTGGCTTATTTCAAACAGTTATAGGAGCATGTAGGTTTACATCATTACTGTGTATTTAGTTTTGACATTAGCTTCCTTTCCCATTCCTTTCGCTCACTTGATTTTTTTTTTTTTTTTTAAATTTTTGAGATAGACTCTTGCTTTGTAGTTCAGGCTGGCCCTGAGCTCACTATGTAACCCATGCCAGCAATCCTCCTGCCTCTGCCTCCTGAGTGCTTGGATTACAGGTGTGAGCCACCATGCCTAGCTCCCTCAGTTGGTTTTACTTTTCTTTTTCAGTAATAAATCTTGTAGCTTCCCACCGTGCATTACCCCTTCTCTTTTGTGTGAAACACTTGGTGAAAAAAGTAGTAATTGTATTATATTTTATCATTTTATTAAAGGAGAAATAAAAAGCCATAGCACAACTTTTCTGGCTCATAAAATGGATTATTATTATTATTTTTACCAGATTTACTCTAAATCCTCATTTTAAATTAACTAGAAAAAGTAATGGGGATAAATCACTATGCAGCACTAAAATCATCTTTCTTTAGTCCCAAGATAACTACTTAATAAAAAACACTATTATAAGAATTACAGTGTTTATTTCTGTAATTTAAAATAATATGCTCACTTTTCATCTTTATTTAATCAACTTTAAGCAAAAAAAACAAAAAAACAAGAAGATAAGAAATGTAACCCAGCTCCTCCAAATTTTATTTTTAGTTTTTGTTTTCTGTTGGTTATTTTAAAGTAACTTTTTTTGTTGTTGTTATTATTAGTTGGTGCTGGGAATTGAACCCAGAATCTCACATATGTTGGGCATACATTTTGTCACTGGACTATGTCCCCCATCTCAAATAACTGTTGTTAAACTTCTGTTTTGTGAATTTGTTAAACTGTACCTCAGCCCTCCGTTTGCTGCCTTTCCTGCCTACTGCCCCACGTTACCTTCTTCAGTTCTGTTGGTTGTGGGTTCCCAATGGGTTGGTTCTAAAAGTTGGAACGTTGGTCAAACATCCTTTGTAGTATGTGGCGACGTGTTTCTCATTTATTGTGTAATCAGGGCAGGAATTAGGCTCTTTATATTTGTGCCACTCAAATATTTTCAGCATTCTGTTCTTTATCACTCAAAGTGATATCATAGTTATAATTGTAACCCTTTTTTCCTTTTCCTAGTATTTCGAATTACCTTTTCTTCTGCGGTAGAAGAAACATACATTTGGTGATGTCTCTTTCAGCTTCTCATTCAGGCTCTTTGGGAATATCCTGATTGGCTTCGGGGGCTGTGGCACCACTGTCAGTCTTGAATTTCTTACACTCTTGGATTATTTTTCTATCCCCTCATCCTCATGTTTTTTCTTGTTTGTTCTGCTTCTGTAAATAATTTATTAGAAGCAGGGATGAAAGTTAAATTCTTGGCCCCACATGGTCCACCTGTTCAGCTAAGTCTGTCTTTTAAGAGGTCACCAACACTTCTTTTTACTGTTAACCATCAACTCCTATATAGTTTCATGGATTTTTTACAACTCTTCATGAAATAACTCTATATACAACTCTGTCCACTGACTTGAACTGGAAACTCCTTCCCTGCTCTTGTATCCTCCTCCATGAGAAAACCAACACCTCTGATTTAAATTTATTTGAATTGTTCTCTCCCTTCTATTATTTCCCTCCTCTTATCTTTGTAGCTATTAATCACTTTTGTCTCAGTGGTAAAAGTGCCGGATTGCTGCCCTTGGCTGATTTTGTCTCTCTGTGGTTTGGGTTCCAGTCCTTCTCACCTTCTCATTTTTATTTCTCTCTATATATGTTAGTATTTATATATTATATAATATTTGTCATGTACTGCATGCTCTATATGTGATGTTTATGTGTAACATATTGCCTCCCTTTCCCAAGGATCAAACCCAGGGCTTCCTGCATGCTTAGCATGTGCTTTGCCACTGAGCTATACTCCTAACTCTTACATAATTTTTTTATTCTTAAGCAGAAATGAAAGCAGCTGTTCTTTCCTTTTATCTTACATCTCTCCTTAGCCATTACCCTTTTCTCTTCCCTTTATGGTTAAGCTTTTAAAACTATGTCTGCACTATTGTTAGCATTTCACTAAAACTACTCACCATGATCTCAGTGCTGACAAAACTGATTTGTGGAGTCTAATTTTATTTGAGTCATTCAGCACTGACCTTTCTTTCCCCTTCTGAAATATCCTCTGTCCTCTACTTTCCTGCTGTTATTCTTTGGGTGCTCCCACCTGTCCACTCATTTCTCTTAGTCATCGTATTGGGTCTTTATCAGCCTACTTTTTCAATGTTGAATTTGTTAAAGAGTTCTGTACTAAACTTTCTGATCTTATTCAGCCATGATTTCATCTAATTCTGGGTTTGGATAGCTTCCAAATCCTAATCTGTAGATCCCCTTTTGTCTTGAAAGGATCAGGTGCTTGTATTAAATATCTCATTGGTGCCTACTTGTGCCTGCCATATGATAGATGTTCAGCAAATATTTAAAAGAATGGACAAATTAGTGGCTCTCAGTATCTACTGTGGATATATATATGTATAAGTCACTGAAGTTCACTCAGCTTATCCTACAAGTTCATTACCTTTCTTCTGTTTTGTCATTATTTTGTTAGCTTATTATACTTTTATCATAGAAAATCTAATGAACTTGGGGGTTAGGATGTCCATTTTGTTATCTATGGATTTAATTTATTTGCATTTCTAATCCTTGTGTCATAGGTAACAGTCAAGGACTGTTTTTGCCCTTTAAAAAAAAAACTTTTGCCACAGATTATATTTTCCTTTTTGGGGATAGTCGTGTTGATGGGAAAGGGGGAGTTGGTGATATCTGCATGTATGAAAATACTTGAGAAACTCTAGTTCTGTCCACATCATCTGGTGACAGAGCTTGGAACTTGTTGGTGTAATAGGTGTAAGTTACTCTGTTTAGAGGCAAATGTTAAAGGCCAATACATATCAGTTGCAGGTGAATTTTTAATTACAAAGGGTGTCAGGTAAATATTTTACAGTATGCTTTCAGAAATAAAATAACTTTTCA
The DNA here is from genome assembly GCA_004026965.1 of Petromus typicus. Classification (NCBI taxonomy): domain Eukaryota; kingdom Metazoa; phylum Chordata; class Mammalia; order Rodentia; family Petromuridae; genus Petromus; species Petromus typicus. The sequence continues at coordinate 71,302 of PVIR01005038.1, read as the reverse complement.
TTTCGTGTGAGGTGGTGTAAGTTCTTGCATCTGTTCTGATACAATGGAAAAAATTAAAGAACCTATTCAAGAATCAGCTGCATTAAAAACATTCTCAAATGTTTTTGGATTCTTTATAATGCTTGTTCCCATCACAAACACACCCCTCCCACCCAGTTTGAAAGAGTAAACTGAGAGGAAGGGATAAGTAAAATACTCATTACAAGGGGAGTAAGCATAAACATTTGTCTTTTCTATTAGAAAGGTAGTTGACTGTGATTTAACTAACTACCATTAAGGGTTGAGACTTGAAATAGAAATGTTTTGAAATGCAAATTTTTTTGTGCAGCTACTATTTTGACAACCACATAATTCCTTCTTCCTTTTCTTAGGCTTTAGAATCCAAGTTAGCAGCTTGCAGGAATTTTGCAAAGGACCAAGCAGCACGAAAATCTTATATTTCAGGGAATGTTAACTGTGGAGTGATAAATAGCAATGGCACAAAGTTCTCTCGATCAGGGCACACGTCTTTCTTCGACAAAGGGTAAGTCCTGGACTTTTTAAGTGATCAGTTTTGGAGCAGTAGTGTTTCAGATTATTAATTGAGGTTACTGAAATCTTAAGATGATAAATTCACTTGATAACCTACCTGAAGCCTGTTGTAATTTGCATCTTGGGAGACAGAAGTCTGTTGTCTTTTGATCCCTGTGGAGTCTGTTGCCTCAGGAACCTTTTGTTTTGGGAGCAGACTCTTCAAAGCAGCAGTGCTGGGCTCAGGAGGTTCTGCCAGCTGGGGTGTGGTCCCCATTCTGCAGGTGCTTACAGCTTGATAGACTTGCTAAGCAAATTTTTAATAGCAGAACAGAACACTGTAATTATGTATACGTAAACTCTGCAGCAAAACTTTCATCTGAAAATTTTAGAAATATACAAAGTCTTAAAGTATCTAGATACTTTCAGTGTAGGAGATACAACTTCTCTATGAAATGAAGGTTTTTGGGGATGGTTGACATTTAAGAAAAATCATCTTAATATTAAAGCCATGATGTATCTTTAATGCAAAATATTCTAGTTGCTATAGAAGTATATGAAGTAAAAAGTAACTGTTTTCTCTTTTCACACTACTTTTTGCATTTCTTATTCTTAAAGATCTAAAATCTTATTTTCATGGATCTGCTATAAACTTTTTGCAACATCCAGGATTATACTTTGAATACTTCTCTGCAACATGCCTGTCATGGCTTACATTGCCAGTTCCTTTCCATGTCAGAACATGTAATTATATCTGATATTTTAAAGTGTAAATAGTGCATGGCAATGCTTTTACTAGACATGCCTTGACACAGGGAACTAGTGATGCCCTGTGGTCTGGAGCTGCTGACCGTCTTACTGGTACTAGTGCACCAGGGCTCTCACCCCTCTGCTGCTCTCTGCTTGGAGTCATATGGGTAATGTTTGTTGAAGTAATGCAGGGACAATGAATTTTCACAATTTCTCAGTAATTATGACACGTTACCATGGGTGCCAGGTTTGATACACAATTCACTCTTGAAAATGGTTTTATTGTCCGTCCTCAGAGTGAAGTGTTCTGGTTCATCTTTGTTACTTAAGAGAATTCTATATTGAAGTATCCATTGTTCATTCAGGGCATTCTATTAAAAATGTCCAAAAAAATGTCTAAAAAGTCAGCATATAAAGCAGAACTCTATTCTAATTTTGAGAGTTCTCCAGGTGGCCTAAGTGTGAAGTTAATTTTACTTAGGTTTAGAGAAGTTTTAGGTATATTTGAGAAGTGCTGTTTTTATACTGTTGCAGTACATGCAGTGGATAGATGATTCTGCATTAGAGCAGCCCTTTCCCCTAAATTATATGGAGAAAGCTTAGGGGATGTCTTCAAGAGTGTAGGAAACAGTATCTAATTATTTTTTCCTGCAACTTGTAATTACTCCAGTAGAGTAGTTACTAGTCTGTCTGGAATCATAGTACTTGATGGATGTTGGGTGCCATATGACGTGAGAACAGACATGGACTAGAACAGGATTAGTTGGTCAGGTGCCTTTGTGTGGATGCCTGAGAGAACACACTGTCTATCCTGGCTTGCTGCTCCTGCCTTTGACTTGCAGAACACCAGGGCAGCATTGCACAGATGAGCCTGGTCTTGGGAAGATGTGGAGGACTCAGTGCATGGTTAAAACAGGAGTGGCCTTGGGCTCTGTGCCTGGACCCCTGCCCCTGAGGAGCAGCCTAGATGCAGTATAAGCTTTATTTCTTGAACTGAACCTGAAGGTACTTCCTGATCAATTCAGTTTCCATTGGTACTGTGTTTGGATCAGTATTTTCCAAATTTTATTTTGTACTGTAGGCATAATGAAATATGCTATTGTGCTGGCCCTTGGTTCTGTATTAATTTATTTGACAAGTGAATTGTATATGCCCAGTGCAATCTTAGTCTGTTGTTACTCGAGCAAGCTTTGTCTAGTTACCGCATTCCTGAGGCTCTGTATGGGTTTGCTGTGTTTCTGTTTCTTTGCTGCTTTGCTCTGATTCTGACTCTCTGGCCTGTTTGGCTTTTCACCTCTCATCTTTCTTCTGCTAGCGTATTTAGTAGATACAAACCAAAATGGTATGTACCATTTGCAAGAAAAGAAGGGGAAAGGCTGACTCCTAGGTCTGCCTTTAAATTTGGCAGGTTGCAAAAAAGAAACCAGTTTTAGTTAGCTAAGCATGATGACCCATGCTTGTAATCATTCCAGTACTCGAGAATCAGAGACAGAAGGATTGCCATGAGTTTGAGGCCAGGCTGGACTACATAGTGAGTTCAAGGCTAACCTGAACTACAAACAGTGTGACACTATAGTAGGGGAAAAGAAAGAAAAAGAAACCAGTCTTTAAAGAAGCGTGGCTTGCCATTTTGCCATGTGGAAAAATCTTCCCATTTTTAAAGAGCCTTTGGCTCTAGAGCTTGCCTGCCCTGCCTCTCCTGAAGAGTCTGTACTGTAGCCTATGTATGTGATTGGAGAGCCTGAAAGTGGGTTGTTTGTGGGGGAGGAACTTATCAGTAGGTTCCTCTGCTGTGAGAGCATACCTTCACCTTACTTCCCCACCCCTCCCAGCCTTCAGATATAATGGAGCTTTACTACAGGAAGCCATACGAAACAGACTACATACTTCACAGGATTCAGAAGTATTTTGTAAGTTCTGTTTAGTTGAAGGCTTCTTGGAACCAAGATTTTTATCTAGTCTGGGATCACTCTGCCAGTCCGTCAGACACAGACTGCTGTGCCTACTTGGCACTCTCCTCATCCAAAGGGTACAGATTTCAAGAGTGGTGTAGTCACTTGCATTTGCTCCAAACTCTGTTTTTTTTCTCCTTTGTCTGGGTTTCTTATATTTCACTTGCCCTCTTTTTGCAAGCCAATCTATTTCTTTTGGGCATGTGTAGGTAGGCACGATATGAAAATAGTATTTGTACTACTGTTTAATACTCTTTCCTTTTTTTTATTAGGCAAGAAAAAGTCATATTTCCTACGTTGTTCATGGGTAACTGAATTTGTTTGCTGTGCTCTTTTTCCTTCTTTCTTAATCATGGTGTGTGGTGGAAGAAATAATTAACAAACTGGTTTTACTAACTGCATGGGGCTGACTTGGCTTTAACCAACTTACAGCCCACAAGTGAGCCTTGGCTCTATAGTATTATTGTTAGTTTAGCAGTACAGAACAAAAACACTTCAGTAGCCACGTGTGGGGTGTGTGCCTGCAGTCCTAGCTACTTGGTAGGTTGAAGTGAGAGGTTCACTCGAGGTCAATATAGGCAACATACCTAGAACCCATCTTAGCAAACCATCAGTCCCATAATCTTGGGCAGCTTTGATAGCATGCCAGGTGGCACTTCCCATGTGGGGGCCCTGGGCACTGTGTTGATGATGTTAGAGTGCAGAGTGGGGCTGTGGCATTGGCAGGCCCTAGGGTCACATTTAATTGTCTTAATGGGGATGGAACTCCTGTCCTCCAGTTACTTACTCTCAGACCGGGGCCTGCTTTGCCACTGAACTTGCTCTGGAGTTTAATTCTGGGGTGGGGTATATGTGTAAGATCTACTTTACATTTCAGAACTGCTTTTCTGTTCACACAGCCTGGGCTGAAGCTTCGGAGTTTCTTTTTACTCACTGAAATAGGGAGACTTCTGGAGTGTTTCCTGCCGTTCTAAATTAGCTCAGATTGCCCTCATTTTCTCTGTATTGCCTTCTCAGGTGTATCAGCCTTGTTTCTTTCCCTCTTGTATCTCTGCTGTGTTAGATTTACTGTCCTTTCCTGGCTGGCCTTTAAATGCGCATTGACTCTTTTTCCCTTTCTTAATACTTCTGTTGCCATTTTACAGCTGACCTTAGCACCTTTCTTAGCTGGAGTCTGTTTTTATCACTCTTTAACTAGACTTTGAGGTAAAATTGTGAATCGTACAGCTCTGGAACTTTTTTTTTTCTCCCCATCATTGCTCCTAGGTCTGTCTTCTTGCCTGTTCTCTCTCTTTTCAGTCCTGTGTGGTCCATTAAAACATTTCCCAGCAGCTCTTTCACAGATTCTGGTATATATGGAGGTATTTCTTCTCCTGGAGAACCTTTTTTCTTTGCCCAAGTTTACAGTTATTTGAATGGGCCTCACAAGATTAAAAATGCTGGGCTCAGCCTTCTCTCTGGTTTTAACTTCATACATCCATACAGAGAAATTACCTAGTTCCATTTCTCCGTTTATATTCTAGGTTGTTTTTCCCAGTAGACCTAGTCTGCATTGGGAGAATCAGTGTGGTTACTTGCCAGGGGTTCCTCTGGGAAGAGATAGTGTCCTGGGCACCTAGGGGCAGGTCCCCCTTCTCTGACTTCTCTACTCATAGAGCTCTCTTATTTTGGTTTCTTTGGTATGTCACAATGCGGATGAAGTTGATATTTCTTAAAAGCCCATCTGTTCGGAAATGCTGGTATCATGCTCCTAAACCAGTACTTGGTTTGCAGTTGCTTCCTTTGCATGCTGTGGCACACCAGGTGCCAGAATCTTCTTGGCAACCCAGAGCACTCCTGCTCTCTGGGTTTCAGGGACTCTGCAGTACTGCTTGCCCTAATGCAGTGATCTGTGAGGCTGGGAAATAGACTCCCATATTGGAAGCTCAGGCCACTTGTCTAGTTCTTCTTGTGGATTTTAGGAGAAGCAGGTGTTGGGGACCTGGGACGAACCAAATGAGTGACATGTGAGGCTTGTTAGATGAGCACCACAGTGGTACACAGGATGTGGCCTTTCATTTCAGAAGAAGCATGGTCATGTAGCCTGGGAGAGTGGGGAGAGGAGATTTAAGGCTTTCAAATGAAGCTCAAAAGTCAGACTTCCCTCAGGCCGTAGGGTCTAAAAAGGGAAAATCCAGGCTATCCATTACTGAAGTAGAGCAGTATACATGAGAGGGAAAGTACATTTATCAGAGTTTTGCTCTTGGTTTCTATGTGTGTGGCTTGATTTTGGATTTGGAATTTGGTGTATTCCTTTTCTTAGGACAGGCACTCAATTTCTTCAGAATAGCCAGGGGTTTCTGTTAAGTGTGTGTGCCTGTATTTCTTTCCTCTTCAGCCTCTGATGCTGTAGTTGGTGCAAGGATATGTGGCTCTGCTCTTTTTTTTTGAGACCCTCAGCTCTTTGGCCCCCGGTGCAAGTAGGAGGCTGTCATGGTGAGCAAATGTGGGACAGGGTGGCCCCTTGCGAGTGTCTCTCTTCCCTCAAATGGCTACTAGGCCAAATTCTTCTAGGAAATTTTTCAGGATAGAAAGGGTGAAGTAGCATTCAAGAGGTCCAGGCCCTTCTTCCTTCCTTCACTCTTTGGCTTGCTGCTTCCTGTGGCTGTGCTGCCAGGGGCTGGGGCTGGGTGCTCCACCTGATGCACTGTGATGCTGGTGCTTGTGCAGGGTTGGGCTGCTTGCATAGTAGACTGCAAAGAAAAGTCTCTTTGATGTTGCTTGCTAAACAGTTTGTAACCAGTTATTTTCTCTCCCTTGTTAAAAACTTTATGTATACTCTAAGATACTTAGAAATAATAAAGTAGAAAGTTAACTTGGAGGAAAGAAAAGTAACTATTGTTAAATTTTATATGTGTGTATGTATGTGTGTACATAATATATATAGAATCCACACATTTTATATTCGTGTGTATACATCTAAAAATCCTCACATTCTAGATTTGGCTACATGGTAATGTCTGTCTAAGGGCCTATAGTATAGAACCTAGTATAATTTACTATTTCCATTCTTTACATCATTGAACATATGGAGTTTGGTAGCCTGGCTTTTTGTCCTTAGCATTAAATACATTCTGAATATTTACCCTATTAAAACCTATGTGAAATATATTGTTAGTGGTTATATACTGTTTTGTTGTGCAATTATTTATTTACCTGGTTCCCTGTTGCCAGGCATTTAGACCTGCTCTATTGGGAAAAAAATAAGTGAGGACCACAGTGGTCAGTGTGATGAAGCTGCCAAGAAGGGCCACATGGTCTCAGTACTTGAGGGTCTGAGTTCTGTATTCTCTCACCAGCTCACACTGTCTGGGCAGCCTCTTGCCCTCAGGCTCTCAAGGCCCTACTGTGGGCCAGGAAGAGCACTAGAGAAAGCAAATGGATTTTTGCTGTGTGTAGTGATTTTAAGTGATAATCTCTTTCTCTTCCCCTCCCTTCTTCTCTGCCATGGTCACCCCCACAGGGCAGTAAACGGCTTTGACCCAGCTCCTCCTCCTCCTGGTCTGGGCTCCTCGCGTCCGTCGTCAGCACCGGGTATGCTGCCTCTCAGTGTGTGAGTGCCCGGCCTCCAGGTGGAGGCTCCTGCTCTCCTCCAGCAACCCAGGACACCCACGCCTCACCCTTCGGTGCCTGGGCCCAGCCCTGTGCCCCTCTTCCTGCCTCCCCACGGCTGGCAGAGGGCAGGCTGCATGCAGTGGCGGCTGCTGGGCCTTGCCCAGTCCCAGGACTCTGCGCGATCTCAATACTGGCTATTTTCTCTTCTCGCCGTAGTGCCGTTGGTTTCACATGATTGCACTTTTGTGGGTCACAAGGTGATACATACGTGTATTACTTGGTCACTGGATGCAGAAGTACCCATTCATCACACCTGCCTCAAAGCCCCCACTCTGCTGTGCTGATAGGATTTAGTTGTGTTAGAATATTGCAGATCTCTAGAAGTTCTCCCCCAGATCAGGTTAACGTGTGCCCTTCTTCTGAGCTCCCACCTAAGCATCTTCAGTGCTTGTAATCATGTGTCCTCAGTCTCACCCTTACAGTTTGGACCTGTTTCTGGCAAAGAGTCAGGGAGGTCACTGAATTAGGGAATGTTGTCTGCACCTTCTGATTTTACATAAGCAGTCACACCATTCCATATGCTTGCCTCCCAAAGCAGCGAAATGCCTGTCTGAGCCACAGGTGGTAGGAGTCTCCAGGGTCTGGGCACTCCAAGGCTGAGCCTCTCTGTTGCTTCCTCTTCCACGTGCCTCGGACTCAGGGGAGGAGATGGCAGCCTCCTCACCAGCTTTCTGGTCCTTCAGTTGAGTGATTTTTTTTTTTTTTTTAGATTTTTGTTTTCATGTCTGAGGGTCCATCCAGTTGTGTAGGGAAGGATTGGGTGGCCTAATTCTGGGGGCTGGTGGTGCCAGCTCCCGGGGCAGACTGACCAAAAGTGGTTGTCCCTGTGCATCCCTTGATTACTCTCATGCTGCATTTACTGTTTACATTTGTTTTATTGTACATAGGTTTGTAAACATTATTGCCTAAGATATTTGTATATAACTTGGGCTTTGTAGCTTTTATTTATTCAGAACTCATATGGCATGTTAATGACTTATGATGGTGTCCTACTCTGGGCAGCTGTATAGGATCATCATGTGGTAAAAAAAAAAAATACTTCCCTTCCTCCCCCAAAATCTTTTAATGTGGAAACAATAAATTTCACAGAAAAAAGCATTGACGTTGCTTTCTTGAGTTCCTGCCATCCAGTGAGAGAGGAGCTAGATCATACAAAGCCAGATTCCAGTGTCTTCTGGTTTGACACGGGACATGCAGATGGACAGCAAGTGTGGGATGGATGAAAAAGGTTCAGGGGCCCCAGGAGATGTGTTTTAACATTAACATTAGTGGACTTGTTTATGCCAGTTCTTGGTGCTGATTTCCAGTCCTGTGTGACTTCAAAGGGGCAGCTTGGGAATGGCCCAGGCTCCATGTGAAAGTGTGGAGGAAGGAGTATGGCAGTTCATGGAGTAAATGGTACAGCTTTGGAGGCTGGTCCTCCAGCTCTGCTGTGCACAACATTGTGTGACAAATATTATAGTTCTGAGATTAGAGGTCACTTGGACTTGGGTTTCTCAGATTTCCACAGGTTGATGCTAGCAAATGAGAGATGGTGCCAGATGTCTGACAGCAAAGCACAAGGAAACATACTGAGGAATGTAGTGTGTAAGCTGGGGTCTGTGTGACTATATCACATTCTGAACACTGCTCGTTTACAGCAGCATAAACAAATAGCATACTTTTATATAGGCAGGATTATCTGGTATTCATTGTTCGTGGAGATTTTTGTCCTAAGCAGCCTTGTGAGAGACATCATAGTGGTGTGTGTGCTGTGCCCAGCCATGCTGGCAGAGCGGCAGAAAAGAAAACTCTTAAGGCTCTTATTGATGTGCAGCAGCTCCTAGCTTCTTGCTCAGCTGTCACTGGAAGGACTGGATTAGATCAGAGGTTTATCAGGAACGCCAAATCTAAAACGACAAGCACAGCCACTGTGGTTAAGGCAAGATGAAGCTTGGAGCTCCGAGTCCTGTCCCTGGCTCCCTAGTGGTTTCTCAGTTCCTTTGTAGCTGCACACCTCTCTGGGCTCATCTCATTCACATGCACTGTTCTGTCAGTTGGTGGAGAGTAGGGTGGTGGCTGGGAGAGGGACCCTGGGTAGAGGGACCTACATGTCATCCGTGGTCAGTCATTACTGCCTTGGATCCCAGAGAGCAGTCTACATCTCCAAAAGAGCAGTAGTGTAGAACGCTTGTGAAAAACTTGCACTTAGTTTTGTTTTGTTGTTTTCTTCACGGTTGTAGAAGCCTTTGACATATGACCCTGTGAGAAACTGGTTGATTCCTAGGCCCTATTTTCAGCTTTCTATTGGTTCAAAAGATTACTTTGTACTTGTTCACCTTGAGCATTTGCCACCTGTCATGAACCTTACTACCTACCGTTGCCTCTCTAGCTAAAAGTTCCCTCTGAGTGGGTATCTCTGTAGGGGCTGTCTACTGCTGGTTGTCACTGAGACCTCAGGAATGAGCCCTGAGCTGACGTCCCTGTGGTGATCTCCCCACCTCAAAGTGGTCCTGTGGCAGAGCCTATCCTCTTGTCTCCAGGTGTTTTCATTTCACCCACCCAAAGTTTCCATCCTTTGCTTCCAAAATGTTTTCCTAGATGAGTAGGAGCCAGCATTCCACTTCTTTTTAGCCCATGGTGGCCAGAAAATCACAGCCCACCATCTCAGAGTCCAGGAGCCTAAGCTGTGCCTGTGAGTTACAGTAAGGTCGGCGGGTAAGAACTGTGTCGGAGTGGTCTGACTGCAGCATAGCAGCTTTTCCAAACTCTGTTGGCAGAAGGGACTGTGTGCCTAGGGTTGGACATGGCTGAGCTCATGCAGCTGGCTCAGAGCAAAGCCAGGACTGGAAATGGGCCCAGTGTCTATCTGCTGTGTCTTTCCAACCCTGAGGTGACCCTGGCCACAGTTCCAGTCTGTCTGGTCTCTTAGGAGATGAGTGAATTTTGAAGGGTTGGAAATGACAAGCTGTGGGGCCAGCGTGGCTCCGCAGCAAGAGGAACCCTGTTACACCAGCCCTCTTCTCACGTCTTGCTCTTGATGGGCTGTGTCCACTCTACTCTTACAAGCTGTCCTAGAGGTCATGCTAGCACCTCCTGAGAGTTGAGGTGGAAACTGGCACTGCTGGGAAATTTGGGAGGGTGAGACCTACAGTGTAGCCACAGCTGCAGAGCACCTGTAGCCAACTGACATCCTTTCCCAAATAAAACAGAGCAACCAGTATGGCTGGCTGGGGGACAAGCAGACCATTAATTTCACTGCTTGCCTAGAAATTGCTAAGATCAACCTTTTTACCTTTCAGCCTATATACTGGGTGGAATTTTTGTTTTTCTCTATTTTCACCCAAAGGCTAAAACATAAGCTTGGCTTTTAATATAAATTCTTTTCTAAAAAAAGAGTGCAGAGAGAGGAGAGGTTATTTTGTAAATAACTGTCCCATGAATTCCCGAAAAGTGGTCCCATGACTATTAAAGATACAACAGAGAAATTTTAGAGAAATATAATAATGGAGTAAATATGAATGCAACAGAACATCTTGGAGAGGCAAATCTGAAAATAGAACTAATCTCATGGACCTGTGTAGGGATGAATTGGGGTTTGTGCTGTGACTCCTATGATTTGGGGTCCAGCCATGCATCTGCATCCACAGCTGTTAGTATTTCCTATCTGCCCTTTAGGAGGCCTTTCCTGAGGGAAAGGTGAAGCATGCTGAACAGTTTGTCACTTGTGAGGTATTTTCTAATGAGGTGTCATGTGCCGCCTGTATTAACGTGGAGTTCATAGACTCTGTCCTACTGTGGTGGTGGGTTACTTGTGGGGGGCTAGTGGCCAGGATATAGGTTTTCTCAAACATGGTTAAATAGCCTCTGGAACAAGTGATGCCTCGGTGAGGACCTGGGCCCGGCTGCTCTCTGGGGTAGAGGATGGACTGAGGTACACTTGTTTTGGTTCAAAAAAGGTGATTGTTTTAACTAGGAAAGGAAATCATCGTTAATCCCACTAGCACTTAGAATCCTGCCCTTTTATGGCACCGCTTTTACTTTTACTCCTTTTTTGAATCAACCTGAAAATGTGAAAAGCTGTGAAAAATTCTTTCTTGTATAATACCCGATGGTGGTAAGAATAAATAAATTTCTGTAGCAGTGATAACACTGGCTGATGCTTAGGGAAAGGTGAGAATGACAGCATGGAATACCAAGAGACTCACGAGTATGCAGCCGTGCTAATACACAAGACCGGAAATGTCCAGTGGGAAGAGGACAAAGCAGAAGTCTTAAATTTAAACGTAAATCCGAAATGACTCTCTGTGGTTACAGTTGCCCAAATTCACCTTTAAAAAATTGACAGAAGTAGTAACACATTTTCCATCATCGACAAGTTGCCATGAAGCCCATGCTGAGAATTTCCAAGATCTCTGAGCAGCAGCACAAGGCAGTGGCTCCCTGATCTGCACATGATGAGCATAGTCACTACTGGGGAGATATTTAAGAGATCACCAGCTTTCCTCAGTGCCAGCCTCCTGAGCAGAGCTGTTTCCTAGAATCCCAGACACCAAAAGTTAGAAGGGACATTTAGCCAATTAAGAAAAAGGAGTTAAGTATGAAATTGTGCAGCTTTAGACTTATTAAAAAGAGCTCTCAGATTTTAGATAGATTTTCATCCTGTCACACTCAGCTCACATACAAAAAGGAACAAGAGAGATTCCTGAAACTTCACATTTTGAGTCCAGTGTTTTAAAACTTTGTTTGCGAGTGGTGCTGTTGTTTGTGCCATGTTGAGTATTAGTGACATTGGTATTCCTGAAAAGCACATTCTACTGTTGGCCCCAGAATTTTTCTAAGCTATTGAGCCCTACTCTACAAGTTCTGATACGGTGTTCAGTTAATTTTACCAGGAGTGAGGCTGTGACAACCTCTCAGCTGCCACCTACTGACACCAACTGTGACAACACAGAAGATTTGAGGCATTTTATAATCCATGTAACATTGTGGTTTGGAGGAGGTAGAGCCCCGCTTAGATATCTCAGTCAGACGCAGAGTTGAAGTCTGATTGTGTCATATTCATCTTCATGACATTCAGTACAGCCTATTATTAGGCTATTTTGAAAAAAAATAAAAAACCTCATTGCTATAATCAGTCAAACACACGTTAGTCTCAGTAATAGCTGAAGCACTGTTCACACTTTTCTACACATATTACTGATTAAAATTTACACTGTCACTGAAAACAGCCATCACATCAACGATGTACTTTGGGATTATTCCATGTACATTTCAGACAGGAATAAGACGCTTCACGTGATGTGCTAGATTCCCAAATAACAGGTGGCTGCAAAAGGAATGGACTGTGCAGGCCTGGTTCTCACAGCTGGCACAGTCTAGCATTTTAGTAAACATTCAAGGTTTTGGAAAACTCTTGGTGCATGTTGTCCCATAGAGGTGCCAAGGGGAAGTGGGGCTCTGTGTCCCTTCCGGTGTTGAGGTGGCCTGGGAAGAAGAGCTGCCATCTCCCTTCCCAGACTCCAGCCTGTCCTGGCTCTCTTGTTATCTTGAGAGGTGAGGGCAGGGCAGGGCAGGAAGGGATGGTTCCTAGAGCTGTTCTCTAGTCATCCCTTCAACAGTGGCTTCAAGGGGCAGAGCTTAGGGTTAGGGTCAGTCACACCCAGAGCCACAGGGTAGGCTGGCCAGTAGGGCACCTTAGCTGAGGTTTCTGGATATTGGGGAGGTTGGTGACAGAAGAAATTACAGTGCATTCTAGAATCTTTCCTTTGCCAAAGTTTTGGAAGTGAACATTCAGGCTAATAGACTAAAAATAGGTGTCAGCCCCATCAGAGCGGTTTCTCAAAAACAGTGCTTAGGATGTGGCAAGGGCAGAGCAGGTAATTCACAAAACATCCTAGAGTTAAAACCCCAACATTTACTCATCTCATCTAAACCTCTTGCCCTGGAGTTCCACACTTCTGGGCACAAGCTGGCCAGCTTTGGCACATTCAAAGCCAGCCTGCCATAAAACTTACCTTTCTTGAGCTCTAGATGCTCCACGGGGTTTTATGAACCACCTTTTCTAAGGTCTGAGGTGCGATTTGTTTAGTGAAGAAAGGTTCCTTTATGTTAGTGTCTGTGTAGTCAGGAACTGGAATCAGTAAGCAGAGTATTTGGGGTACTAGATATGGATGCCGGTCAAGCTAGCCAGTGGGAAAGAATGAAGGTGAAACACCAGAACTTCCATTCTTCTTTCTCCTATGGTTATGACATAGCAAAGAGCACTTTTGTCCATTTCTCACATCCTTACTGGCATACCCCAGGACCAGCCTAGCCTAGGAGTGTTGTGGAGTAAGAAGTCAGTGCTCTGTGATCTCATGTTCTCCTGGGGTTTCTCTCCAACCCTAACTGGCCTACAGTGGTGAGGCTGCCCTTGGGGAGCCATTGAATCTGCTCCAAAGTGTCTTCAGTGCATAGCCTGTTTGAAAATGCAGCTTGCAACTTCTTTAGGCTCTAGGAAATCCTAGCTTCACAGGCTGGTGACCAAACCTCTCTAGACTGCTCCCTTGGCAGTTGGGTCTTAAACACTATCTGCCTTCAGGTGTCCCTTCCCTCCTCGAGTGTCCACACACTAGGAAGCCACAAGCAAGAACAGGACTTCGGGCCAGGTCTGCCTGGAGAACCAGTCTGCTGTCCAGCAGTTTCTGGGAGAGTGCAGTGGGCCTGCTATCATCACACGAGTCTGCGGAGCTAACCCCACTCTGGTCAGGTCACAGATGGGCAACTGAGAACAGAAGGTGAAAAAACAAATTCGATGTTCACAGGATTATTCTTATTTATTGAGGTCTGTTTATTCTCCACGGGTGCTTTTTCCTCCAAGTAAACAAAGCAGGCGTAAATATCTATAATGAATAAATTTATTGTCTTACAAAAATCATTGTCTAGAAATATGGGAATACAAGAAAAGATATTTGCAGTCAGGTGTCTGGTGGTCAACAGCCAGTACAATTCATACAGAGAGAAATCCGAGATTCTAAACCCATGTGACAAATTCTTCCTAACAGATGTTAAAGCTTTTAACCCAAAAGGTTTGTGTTTTCAAGCACATTGCAGAGGATCAGGGATTTATCATTAACACTGATTTGTTGTCACTGAATGTTTATGATACCATTTTGACTAAGGAGGTACATGATATGAAGCATAGTCAAAACTTAATACATTAAATTGTTATAGAGGCAAATGATATATTTAACATTGTCTTAGTACTGTAGTGTCTAAGGCACTTTCTGTAATGTCAGTTTGCTCAACTATCAACCAAAAACAGAATGCTAAAGTGTTCACTGTAACACTGTCCGAAGGGAAAAGGAAAAATGAAAAAAGGATTCACACCCACTGGCATGTCAACATTCAGGCAGATGGCATCTATTCTTGAGGTCCTCTAACCTCGCTAACAAACTTGGAACAAGCCTCGGACACAAAACCAACGTTCCCATTTTGGGCTCAAAGCAGTGGTGAATTTGCAAGGTCAGCATGAGGGCCTGGCTGGCGAGGAAGGGCCTTCTGCTAGCTCCTGTGGGGCCATAGCTTTTTGCTTCTGGATGTGGAGGACAATGGCCAAACCAGACCCTTGAGAAGACCATCTGGAAGTCACTATGATGGCTGCCACCTGTGGCCTCAGCGGCATCATGGCCACTACACTCTCTATGCACAAACCAGCCCTGGCCGGGGACGGTTCACATCAGGAGATGCGGGGACACCACCAACTCGAGGGGCGGAGCTACCTCTTGGGAGACAGGCATGGTAACACTAAATGGATATGGCTTCCCCCTCCATCCCACCCCTCCTAATCTTCCCAAAGCCCCTTTCACAGTTTGCTCACTGGAACAGTGATCATTATTTGAAGGATATGAGAGAAACAAGTGCAGTTTAGGTTCCACAATGTTCTAAGAGACTGGATGTGGCCGAGGAGTCAGGGCCACATGAACACAGAACTAAGTTACCTGTCTGTACGACAGAGAGCATGCAGAGCAACTGAGCAACAGCCACGGGGCTGCCCCCACAGCCTGGCGACTGGCAACGAAGGGTCTGGATTTTGATTTAAAAAGGGTTCTCCTCTTAACATGTGTTATAAAATGGTCTCTTGATGAATATATGGAAAATAGATGCAACGATGAGACAGTCTGTTTAATATGTGTGTCTTGTGTATGTATATATATAAAAAGGGGAGCAATTGTACCTAATTGAAGCAGGATACAGTCTGCGTGGGCTGAAAGCCTGAAGACACAGTCGATCTTTCCAGAAGGAATCCTGACACTTGCCGATTCCTAAATCTGTAGGAAGCACCAGGCAGGCTGGCGCCGGGGGAGTTGCTGTGCGTCCCACTGTATCGCTGCCTCTGGTCTCCTGTGACTATTCCGACTGGGGCGGCTGTGTCTCGTTGACATCACTGGTCTTACTTTCTGTGTCATCATCTGACAGCTCCAGGGAAGCCCCCTCAATGTGCAGCTGGCGCCGGCCAGACCGGCTCGAAGAAAAGCTGATTGGGCCACCCCGCCTGGGAGAGCAGAAAGCAGGTGGGGGTGAGTATAGGCTCCAGCAGTCACAGCAGTGAAGTTTAACCCTGAATGATAGGTTTCCATTCCAGCCCCACCCTAGGGTCCTGCATTGGCAGGAAGAGCTGGTAAAGGCTTTGTGCTTTTCCTCCCCAGCCATGAAGCAGAGGCCTCAGAGGCCTAGGGATGGCTTGATTCAGCTTAAACCTGTCTGTGATAGAAATGGTAGTGAAGATGGATTATGACAAGCTCTACCTGGTAACTGTCCTTGTCCTTGAAAAGGGCCAGAAAGCACCAAATGTACTTGGACTTTGTAGACCACAAATGGTCTCTGTCATATGGGCTTTGTTTTTGTGGTTTTTAAAAAGCCCTTTAAAAATGTAAAAAGCCAGTTGGGCGTGGTGGCCCATGTCTATAATTCCAGCCACCAGGAGGCTGAGGGAGGAGGATCACCTGAGAGTTCAAGGCCAGCCTGAACTACATAGTGAGATCCCATCTCAAAAACGAAACAAAATTTTTAATCTGCAGCCTTAGCAGGTTACAGATTGAGGATGCCACTGGCCAGCTGCTGACCTCCTGGTTCACCTGTTTTTCTGGGGGGAATAGTTTTGCTTAGACCTTCCATGCTGTGCCATCACTGGTGGGAGCAGGAGAACAGGCTGAAGGCACCGGTTCCTGTCAGGAGCTGGTCCCTGCTTTATAATGGAGCTTGGGACCTCTCCTCACACAGGATGGATGGACACTTGACCCCTCCTCCCCAGCCCTGTGTATTGTACTGGTGTGGTCCGCTGTAAATGGCAAAGAACGTGAGTGGCCCGTCCTTGTTTTCGCTCCCTACACACTCCTATCAAGGTCAGCAGTCTGCAGCCTGAGGCAGAGTGGCCATTTCTCAGTGAGCTTCTGCAGACCAGGCCACCAAGTGCCTTATGCCAGCTTGGCGTGTCCTCCTCGCCAGGCTCACCTCAGCCGGTTCTTCAGGGTGCTGACCTCGCGGCTCAGACCTTCGTTGGCCTCGGTAGCATCATCCAGTTCCCGCTGGAGCTTTCGCCGAGATGCATTTGCACGTGTGGCTTCCTCTTCGGCCTCCTCCAGCTGGCGTTTCAGCTGCTTCATCCTGGCATTGGCCTTCTCTATCTTGGGGTCACAAGAACCAAGACCACACAATGGTGAATCTAGTACCAGCCTTTCTGCATCTGAGTGTGTCAGCAGTCTGCACAACACCCGTGTGAGCCATGTGGGCACACTCAGATTTGTGTGCACATTTGTTTGGGGGCTGACCTGCAGCTTTTTAATTTGCCTACCAACAAAGCCAGGATCTGCAGAAGAAACTAAGTTAACAAAACTCAAACCCTTTATTCATGAGTTTTCTCTAGCAGAATGACCTAATTTTATCTTTATATGAGGATCAATATGGATTATGAAAGAATTCCTTCTCCTAAAAATGCACATGCATCAATGTGGATAATCACCAACTGCAGGGTGTGTTTCACACCTCTTGTGAAGTAATGTTCAGACATCACACCTGGATTCAGGTACAGAGCCACTGTGGGCACCATGAGCTCCAAGAGCCTCCCCATCATGTCCTTCACTCCTGAATGCACAGGTACCAGCCCTGTGGATCCAGTTCATACCTCTCCTGAACTGCTTTTGGTGTTGCTAGGCCTCGAAGGTGAGGGCAGGGAGGAGTGCCTAGAGGGCCTGGCTAGATCATGAGTCCCAAGTTCTATCCACCTTCCTGCCCGGTGTGTACAGCAGCAAGACACAGAGCAGAGAGGTTGAGCTGAGGGAGGGCACAGCACCCAGGCCACAGTGGGCGCAAACCCAGCCTGTAGTCAGAGTGTCTGCTGCAGGCAATAAGCGCGTTTGTATGTGGTGTATATTTCTCTTCATTGTCTCCTGTACCTATCTCCAGCCAGCCAGTATATCATGACTTCTTATGGGTAGGAGCTATTCTGGGTGCCAGGGAGGTAACTGTGAGACTGGGAGAAATCTCAGCACTCATGAAAGGTCCACTCTAGTGGAAGAAACATGGTAACTGCAAAATTCAGACCTCACACCTCAACGCCTCCTGACACTTGCTTCCTTTGTCGTGTACTAACTTTACCACTTTACCACTTCTATCCCCAGCACCCACAAATGCCTGGTGGGAACATGGAATCACACATACTAGTTGAAACATTAGTTTTAAGAGTTAGAAATAGCATTTCCCTAATTATGCCAGTTTGTACAGCCTACTGCTGCTAAAGCATTTCCAAGGTGGATGATATCTTGCCTTGCTTTTTTCACATACCTGTTCTTTATACTGATCGGCATGTCGACGCTCGTCTTCAACCTGCATAAAGATTTCTTTCAACTTCTTTTCAGTGCGACGGACCAGTTTGTTGGCAGCTGCTCGTTCTCTGTGAAAATAACAATAGTTTTGAAATTCTTGGAAAGTCTATTTTGAGTGTGGGGGGGCAAATAGTTTTTAAAGTCCCTTTTTCTTTGGAAGAAGACAAATGGAGTATTTTCCTGGACCACTCTTCTTAGACAAATAAGATTATTAATATGGCTCTCAGACTTCTTCCTTTTGGTCAGAAGAGGAATTGTCTTTAATGTGTATCTCCAACACCAACAAGTAGAAGCAGCATGTTGTTCTTGCTTATTAAAGGTATTGCTCATTTTGCATAAACCACCTGTCAGTTATATTGAATCCAGATTTTTAAAGACAAAAACCAGAGCCAGGTATGGTGGCACATGCCTATAACCCCAGCATTGTGGAGGCTGAGGCAGGAGGATCACTCCAAGTTTGAGGCCACCCTGACCTGCATAGCGAGACCCTGTTTTAAGAAAAAGACCAAACCTCAATCTGCTTACCAGTCTTCCTAATCTGGAGAACGAAAAAAAAAAAGGCCCACTTTATTAAGTGATGATTTCAATTTAGAATTTACTATGGTGCTAGGAACTTTCCCAGCTAACACTGAAAAACAAAAAAGCTACAAACCCTACATTTAGTCACTGGTTAAAAGGCCAAAAAAACCCGACCACCGTATTTTAAGTTGGGCTGTTGTCCCAAATGAAGGAGAGGTAACTTATCTGAGGACTCCACGGTAAACAGAAATGCTCCTTAAATGTTAGACGAAAGTGTTCTGCTGTGGGGTCTGATGAAGGGGCAAGCTATGTTAATCACAACTAAAAACAAAACCTGAATTGTTTTCTTTCAGCCCACAAGAGGGGAATGGGAAGTCCTGGGGTACTGGGTTGAGCACATTTGAGCTCAGAGTAGGGCCAGACTGCTGGGCTCCAAGCTCCCTAACAAGGTGAACTGGAAGCTCGGCTGTAGCTCTGGCCAGTTGTGGTTCTAACAGCTCTCTAAATGCCTGTTAAAAGCCACACCTTGCAATTCCTCACAATTACCACCATATTTGAATGCAGCAAAATGGAAACTGTTAGGTGATCCCTTCCTATGGGGGAAGAAAAGCTTTTACTTTTGTTACATTCCATCTCTTCTCTGCCAGCAAACTGCGGCATTTTATAAGGTGCTACCTCCTTGGGGAACTGACTCGGCTGAAGTGTAAAATTAGGGTACCTAGGAAATCATGGGGCATAGTAGGACTGGCCCTTAGCTGCGTTCAGGAGGAGCTTCCAGGCAAAACCTTGTCTTCCCAACACCTCAGAGTCCGCCTGTCCTTCCAACCTCTGCGCATGGTCAGCATATCTTTTTTGGGTGAAAGCCTGACAGCTCCTGATCTGGTCCTGGGTGCTCTTGTCATCTGCTGTGCTCTGGGGAGCTCTGTGAGGCAAAGGCTGTATCTGCTACCTCTAACACAGACTGGCCTGGAGGCTGTCCATCTGTAGTAGAGATGGAGTAAGTTTGGGATGAGAGCAGAAGAGCCTCTTACTTGGCTTCCTGCTCAAGCTGCTCCTCCAGCTGCCCGATTTTGGCTTCCAGGGCTGAGATAGTGGCTTTGAACTTGGACTTCACAGCACCTTCCAGCTCCTGCAGCTTTGCTTTTAGTTCCTTGTTCTGTCGCTCCAGTTGCTGACGTGCGTTGTCACTCTTCTGGGCGGCGCTGCGCTCAGCTGCCAACTCTGTGTTCAGTGTGTCCACCTGGAAGAGAGATGAGTTTGGTAACTTGTGCAAAGAGGAAGCACAGCTCCCCCAGCGGACGGGCTGCCGCATGGCCACCTGTATAGTGGTCTTCCGGAAGCGATCATTGAGCAGCTCCATGTTGCTCTGCTCTTCTTCCAGCTCCTCCTCCAGCTGTGCAATCCGGGCCTCCAGACGCCGCTTCTCATCCAGCAGTGCGGACCTGGCCAGGGCAAGGGGGAGGTGACAGCTGAACAGCAGTGTGGCACACACCGGGCAACTTGGGGTGGGCTCCTTCGCCACCCAGCCGCTAGTGACCTGATGGTTCTCCTTCCCTGCACCCAGCCCCAGCCCACTGATGACCCTTCCATAGTCCCTGTTCTCTGCTTCCCACATCTGCTTCCCCTTTCTGGCTCCATCATGTCTGGCCTGGATTATTCTGGCAGCCTTCCAGTCATCCCCTGCTACTGTCTCTGCTTCTGTCCATCTGTTCTCCACAGATCAATCACAGCCAGGGCCAGCCAACTTTTAAAATACAAATACGATCCTTCCTGGAAATTCCTTGCTAAACCCTAGTGGTTTTCCAAAGCTCTGTGAATAAATTTCCAACTTCTTGGCATGGCATGGTAGGAAAAGTGCACGATACTCCCACCCCCATATAGTAAATGAATAGAGATACCAATTCAATTGGAAAAAAGTTAATGATTTTTTTTTGTGTGTGTGTGTAGTACCAAGGATTGAACTCAGGACCTTGTGCTTATCAGGTGGGCATGGCACCACAATGATTTTCTAATAAAAAAGGAATCTGGAGAAAGATCTAAGGAACCTGCTTGCCAAACCTAATGAATTTGCAGTGTCAGGTCAGTGCAGTCTTAGACACATATCACAACGTGCAGGCTGTCAGCACCAGCACAGGATGGTGACCAGAGGCTGGGGCTGACCGGACTTGGCATCTCCTGCTTATCTTTCAGACTGGATAAGCAAGCCTACTCCTGATTTCTAGACACCAGGTGACTGCCCAGTAGGAGCCCAGCCTTTGAAGCAGTGCATGCCGGAAGGCAAGGAACTACAGGCTATGGAGTACACAGACTTGGCACTGCTGCTTTTAGAAGACCGTCCCTGCCCCGCGTCTGCCTGGAGACTCACTTGCCAGAAGCACTGTTGGCAATCTCATCAGCCAGCTCATCTCTCTCCTGTTCAGCATGTCGGCGGGCACGCTCAGATGAGGCTAGTTCCTAAATGAGTTGAGATTAGTTAAGCTTTGATCATTACTGTTTTGTCACGTATGAAAACGCACAATGCCTGGGTTTATGATGACCTTGCTCCAGTCACTATCACATGCACCTCCAACTGCAGTGTAGAAGTGAGAAATGAAGCTAGCGAGCTTGCTGAAGGAAGTGCAGGGCCAGCCAGGTGACGTGGTGTCAACATCCTTAAACGAGGATCCCATGGAGAGTCCTACTCTCTCCAAGGGCTTTGCTGTTACTTCCCACAGAAGAGGCAGCTATCCTTGAAAGATGATGTTCCTTAATATAAACTGAGCATGAACCTTACCCGGAACCCCAAAGGAATATAAGTTATTCCAAACTATGGTCTTGAAATGTCTTTCACATAAAGTTCAGATATTCAGTGCATTATAAAGATCAGTAAATGTCAAAGCAGTGCTGCAGCAAGGATCACGGGTCTGAGGGAAGGCGCATGGAGTGTGGCCTAGGTGCTCAGTGTTTGAAGAGCCCGGCCTCTGTGGTAGGCTCTCTGAGGCCTGGTGATCCTTAGATGATTTGCCATGAAGGGAGTCAATGGTGTGTTTCTCACCACAGTGGGGTAGACATCAAAACCTTAGAATTTTTATGGATGAGGAAACTCAGGCTCACACAGATGAAGTGACTGGCTCAAAGTCCCATGGTTGGTCAACAGCAAAAGCCAAGGTTATAAAGCTCTGTCTGGGGCTCTTTCTACCAGCTGCCCCCTTTAAAAGCCAGTGTACATCTTGGCAGTATCTGAGGGGCAGGGCTGCACAGAAGCCCAGATGCACGCTCTGACATATGTGCCTAGTGTCCTGGAGGTGGGTCCTCTAGAAGTGACATTCTAGCCCACAGTGCTACTGTGTGGGCAGGATGGGGCATGGAGGGAAAAGTGCAGCTGTGCAGGATGGGAGGGCAGCTCGCACACTGTTCTGGGGCTGAACTGAGAGCTGCAGATCACAGCTGCGCCATCTGGTCCTTGGTATTCAGTTCTCTTGAGCCGTAGAGACCCCTGGGCTCCTGAGCACTGGCTGAGTGTGCTTTAGGAAGGTCACATGGCCCATGGAGAATAGAAAGGACCAGGGGTCTATAAATCAAATGGACAGGCTATTTGCGGGAAGGAAAAGTATTAGGAGGGCAGGGCTGGCTTGCTGGTGCAGTTATCGTCCTAACAGTGTCATCTCTGCCTGGACATATGGAATAAATAGTGCTGGGTGCAGGGAGTGCCACACAGACACTCGGGCCAGGCCCAGAAGCTGTCTGGGGGGCAGCACCTTGGGAGAAACAAGTACTTGGGATGTCAGTGGCCTCAAAGGTGGATGCATGGAGCTTACGCACTCTACTCATTTATACTACATATTTTTAAGCACTAGCCATGTTCTAGGCCCCAGGCTCAACACCTCCAGCCATGCTATGATAAAGCTAGAAATTGGCTTTGAAAAACGCCTACACTTGGAAATTAAAATCATACTTCTAAATTATTCATGGGATAAACACTATGCTGTATTAGAAATATAGAGATAAAATGAAAATGAAATCACTTCATATCAAATTCTTTTGATACATGCTAGAGAAAATTGAAAATTGATGTGTCCCAAAAGGCAAAAATGAGGGGTCAAGGGTATGTCGTAGTGCTAGTGTGTGAACTCGGCATGTTTATGGCCCTGAGTCTAATTTCTAGTGTGCATATACACATATGGTCAGAAAAAAAAAAATCCAAAAGAAATGGAGAAAGAGAGAAAGGATGTAAAAGCTGTGTTCACTAATCTGGTTTTCAGTCCTTTTTTCACTTCTGATTCCTAGAAAGCTCCTTTTTTGCCAGCTTATTTTGTGCCTTTGGTAATATGTTACCCAAGATTGCTATATGTGTGTATTTGGAAATTTTCCTACTAACTGACACTAATATTTCAACTGATTTTTCCAGTTTTAAATAGATTTGGATCCTTCACTTATCTGCAAGTCTTCAAGTGTGTTACACAGATAATAAGTAGTGTGTACTATGTGCAAAACTTCATCAGTCCTTTTCCATAATACAAAATAGAGAGGAATTGTTTATACAAGACTGTTTGTCAGGAATTAGCTGAAGCACGCTTCTTGTAGTGAAGCCCATGTGCACAGTGCCTCTGTGTAAAACAAGGCGCCCTGTATCACTGCGGTTAGTTACCTGAGCCTAACTTGACTCTCCAACACTAAATAAACAATATCACTGCCTTTTTTCAGAACAGTGAGGCTTATAAGGTAGCTTGAAGGTCAGCTTTTTTGCCTTTAGTCAAGTGGTGAAATATACATGAGTGGTGTATTTTGTTTGCCAAACTGAAGCAATGAGATAGTCATTAAAAATGGATAATGAAATTAGAGTAGGCAACAAGTATGTATGACTGATCTTAAGAGAATTTTCAAGGGTAAAAATTTGCCAAACAAATGAAAGAATAATAAGCAAACCTCTTGCAATTGAAGGATTTCTGCTTCTAAACTCTTCAGTTTCTTTTCACTCTCTTTGGATTGAGCAAAAATCTCATCTCGGGACGCACGAGCTTCTTCTAATTCACGCTGGTAATCCTTCATCTGAGCCTGAGGTTAAATGAGAAGAGATATGGGGCAGTTTTCAATCTTTGTTTTTAAATATATATTTTTCTAGATTATAAAATTAATACACACTGATTATAAATACAGATATAGGGCTAGGGATTTAGCTCAGTGGTTCCGGCACCTGTCTTGCAAGCACAAGGGCCTAGATTCAATCCCTGGTAACCATATACCATACTGGGCGTGGAGACTTATGCCCTGCAGCAACCAGTACCACACACCACAGTGCCGCGTGTGGTGGCTCACGCCTGTAATCCCAGCACTCGGGAGGCAGAGGCAGGAGGATTGCTGTAATGTGAGTTTGAGGCTGAGCTCAGGGTCAGCCTGAACTACAAAGAGAGAGACCCTGTCTCAAAAAACCAAAGGAAAAAAAAAAAAACCAGATATATGAAATTTGTATAAGATTATCTCAGTAAATGCAAAAGAACCATTTGACAAAATTTCAAACCTTTACATTGTAAAGACATTCAATGAGCTATGAAGAAAACTTTTTCAGTTCTCATGAAGGGCATCAGTGAAAAAACTTAACTTATATTTAATGATCAAGACTAGGTCCACCCCCCCATAAAAGATAAGCAACAAGACAAGGGTGTATCTTTCCACTTCTACTTAATGCTGTAACAGAGATAACAGCCAGGGTCATTGGATAAAATGAATAAAAAGACATGTAAATTAGAAAGGAAGAAGTAAAACTTGTTTAAATTGCTGGTATGATCTTGCATATGGAAAATCTTGCGAAATCTAAAAAAAATTAGAATACATAAGTTCATGAAGGTTGCAGGATACAAGATCAATATAAAAAAGCAACTGTATTTCTATACTAATTTTGAACATTCAAAATTAATAAATTTATAATCGCATCAACTCTTAAAATCCAAGTGTGTCCATTTTTGTTGTTTTTGTTTTGTTAGAAACTTGACAAGCTGATCTTGAAATGTACTGTATACTGAACTGTGAGAACAACACTAACAGAATAGCCAAAATAATCTTGAAAAAAAATAGTAAAACTCAATAAACTGGGCCAGGGATTTAGCTCAGTGGTTCCACAGCTGCTTGGTAAGCACAAGGGTCCTGAGTTTGATCCCCAGTATTACACATCACAGTGCCAGGTGTGGTGGTTTATGCCTGTAATCCGATCACTCAGGCGGCAGAGGCAGGAGGAATGCCAAGAGTTTAAGGCTAGCCTGGGCTACATAGTGAGTTCAGGGCCAGTCTGAACTACAAAGCAAGACTCTGCCTCAAAAAACAACAACAAAAAACTCAATAAACCATTATTTCCCAATTTCAAAACTTGCTACAAAGATAATCAGATCTGTGGGCAAATGGTGTAAGAATAAAGAGGTATTAATGGAATAGAACTGAGTCCAGAAATAATAAGTCTGCAAGGGTGTCAAAATTCAATGAAGGACAAATACAAGGGTACTGGAAATAATTAGAGTACTGGATATCCATATCTCAAATAATACTGACTATATCCAAAATTATACTGGTTATCCATATCCAAAATAATGTGTCATAAAAAAAATTAAGTTATATGTGTACCTCAAGCCATACAACAAAAACAACTTTGTAGTTCAGGCTGGTCCTGAACTCAGTCTCGAACTCAGCAATCCTGCCTCTGCCTCTGGAGTGCTGGGATTACAGGCGTGAGCTACCACGCCTGGCATTGTGGTACGTGGTACTGATTGCTGGTGGCCGTGAGTCACCATGCCTAGCACTGTTGTTGTTGGTTTCCAGCATTGTTGTATGCAGTTTCTGGGGGATAGAATCCAGGCCCTTGTACTTACAAGGCAGGCTCAGGAACCACTGAGCTAAATTCCTAGCCCAACAAAAACGATCCTGAAGTGGATCATAATCCTCGAAGAGCTAAAACTATAAAAAAATTTTAGTCTTCCTGACTAAAAATAGTCTTCCTGATCTTGAATTAGCCTTAGACATGGTAACAATAGAAGAAACAAAAGAAAGTATAAAACTTTTGTGCTACAAGCAGTAAACCTATTGAGGGGACAAATCTGCAGATGAAAAGAATTATTTGGAAGTCATTTATCTGATAAAGAATTTATATCCATACTACATACAGAACTATTTTCAATAAAGTTTAAAAAAAAGACAATTGAAAAGATAGGGAGGGGGAATAAAGACATTTTTTACTTCAAAGTTAAAGACGATATACACATAAAAAGATGTTCAACATTATTATTCACTAGGGAAGTGCCCCATCAAAACACAATTAAG
Organism: Petromus typicus; assembly: GCA_004026965.1. NCBI lineage: Eukaryota > Metazoa > Chordata > Mammalia > Rodentia > Petromuridae > Petromus > Petromus typicus. The sequence continues at coordinate 45,789 of PVIR01005038.1, read as the reverse complement.
GTATCACTTCACACTGACTGAAATGGCTTACTCAAAAGCTGGACAATAACAAGTGTGACAAGGATGCAGAGAAACTGGAGTCCACACACATACCTGGTGGCAAAGTAAAATGGTACAGTCGCTGTGGAAAACAGTTTGGGAAAGTTAAACAGAATAACCTACCATTCCTAGGTATGTACTAAAGAAAGCCAAAAGGATACATCCACCAAATATAGAGGACTATTCCTATCAGCATTATTCATAATAGCCAAAATATCAAAAATAATTCAGATATCCATCAACTAATCAATGGATGTATAAAATGTGTGTGAATATACGTATACCGTATTCACTAATAAAGCAACAATATTCCTGCTAACAATAAATTATGAAAGCATGATGGTAAGTGAAAAAGAGTAGGGCCCGTAAGGGCCAAGGATTTAGCTCAGTGGTTCCGGTGCCTGTCTTGCAAGCACAAGGGCTCAGGTTTGATCTCCGGTAACCACATACCGTACTTACTGGGAGTGGAGACTCACGCCCAGCAGCAACCAGTACCACATACCACAGCGCCAGACATGGTGGCTCACACCTGTAATGCCAGCACTCAGGAAGCAGAGGCAGGAGGATTGCTGTGATGTGAGTCTGAGGCTGAGCTCAGGGCCAGCCTGAACTATAAAGCGAGACCCTGTCTAAAAAAACCTTAAAAAAAAAAAAAAGGGTAAGACACATAAGACCATATACTGTATGACTGGTCACATTATATGAAATGTCCAATACAGGAAACTATAGAGACAGATGTTAAAAATGGGAGGTGGCAGTTAATGAGCAGAGGGTGTCTTCTAATGACCACAGTTAGACTGTGTGTGGGGGTTGTTTCCCATAACTCATAATAAGCAAAACAAAACCAAAAACACTTTAGATAGGTTAATTGTGTGGGATATGACATACATCACAATAAGCACCTGTTAAGTAAATGCATATCATTTATATTCTTTATAATTAAGTAGCTTAATATTTTAATTAGCTAGCCAAAAATCTCTAATTAGATTTTTAAAAAGTAAAGAAGCAAGCAAGTTATTCATAAACCTATTACTCAGTGATGGCTTTTCCTCCTAAGCTTTCTTCTAGATCCATCTATATGTCCAAATATAAAATCTACCTGTGTGTGTCTCCTGCAGGCCTGTGAGCCCCATGCCACATGTGCTGTATGAGTGAGGATGTGCCCTCCCTCCACACATAGCCATCAAATGGCCAGCAGTCTATGTACCTCTAGGCTGTTTCCAACTTTGCTGTCAATACTACAGCAAAGAGATACTGAGATATCTGTATATAAAAATTTTTCCCTCATATTTTGTTAAAGTCTCAAGATGTGGCATCATAAAGGAAGGGGAATTTTCTCAAGTTTTTGTCATAAGCCTCCTCACTTCTACACTGTGTCTCTTAGTGCCCCCATCGGCACAGAAAAGGGCCCTTCACATGACTGCTCATACAGTAGTTACTGGAGAGACTGCCTTTGCTTTCGTGTCAGTGAAACTGGCACATCATCCTGGTAGCAAAACTGATGGTTACAACAGACTGAAAAGATTAACACTCATTGCACTAAAGAAAGCAAAGCATACACCCTTTCTTTTGGGGTGACTTGGCTGGGTAGTGTTTCATTAGGCATTACCAGAGGCTGTCTCGGGCCACAGGAGTCATGTCCCAGCACTGATATGCCACTTGGTGATTCCATACCCAGCTTTGTCTAAAAAGCAATTCCTGGAAGTAAAGCAGATCTACACGTGCTGTCTGTTATCGCCTGCTGCCCAGGAGACAGCTGCATTACACCCTTAGAGTGGCATTAGCTCAACACCAAGTTCCATGATAAAGTGACAGGCTAGTTGCTGCATGTCTCTCCCCAGTGTGCCAGGCTGTCCCTGTGTAAAAGCTATGTGGGTCACACTGTGTGTGATCTCTGTAGGGCCACCTGACCCCGACCCAAGGCTGATGGCTTGCTGTATGTACCTGAAGTTTACGAAGCTGCTTGATTACTTCATCCCGAGCTTTGTTCGCAGCTTCTATCTGAGCTTCCAGGTCCTTCAGGTCTATCTCCATCTTCTTCTTTGCAGCCACAGCAAGGGCCCGCTGTTTCCGCTCATCCTCCAGCTCGGCCTCGAGCTCCCGCACCTAAGGAAGCATCGATTTAAATTGATTGCAGCCTGTTGTCATGCAAGGCTCCGGTTCCTTGGGGATGTGCAGCCTTCTGTTGCTGTATGGTAGGGTACTCCATTACTCAGAAGTCCTTGTTATTAACAGAAAGCCCTAGCAGCTCAGTCTAGTTCAAAAGATCTTCAAACAATAGCCGCTACCCAGCATTCTCCCACTGACTGCTGGAAAGGGACATAAAGCAGAGGCTCTGATCTTAAGTTCATAGTCCAGGTGACACAAAGGCTGAAAGAAAACACAGAGGCAAAGGAGCAGAGGTACAAGGCCCAAGGAGAAAAGTGGACATGCACATGTCCTGGAGCTGTGAGGGACCAGGCCTGCTTTGTGCAAAACATGCATTGGCAGTCCTGGGTTTTGTGTCTGCCAAGGTGGAAATGGCCTAACTGCAGGGGCTTCAGACTCAGGCAAAGTACATCAGGAAAGAAGGAAGCAGTAAAAGTTGTCTGATGGAGAAGGCTGACTCAGAGTACCCTTATGGGGCTGCACATAAACCGAGGGGGGAATGTGGGAGGGAGGCTGAAGCAGACAGGACTCAGGACTCCGTGCCATACCCTGGCAGGCATTCACTCGGGGCCTTCCTTTCTGTAGGCTTCTAGCTGCATGATGGGAATGGGGCATTGTTTAAGAGAGGTTGGGAGAAAGTACTCTTTATTTTTAAGTGAAATTCTAATACCTAAATAATGATGAATGAGCTAAAATTGAGGACTACACACAAAACTGTTGAACTCTAAGTTTGGTCAGCTCATGAGTTCACAGAGGCCACAACATGGGCTTCCTAGCTCTCGCTGCTTCACGTTCACTCAGGAAGTGCTGTGAAGGCTGCTGTGTGCCAAGGGTGACCAGCCTGTGGAGGAGGGGTCTGCTCCAGGTGTGGAAAAGCTGCTGGCATGGGGTGGTCATGATATCAACACCCTCCCGGGAAGAGAGAGACACTTGGTAATGCTGAGATGCCTGAGGTGGGGGCATAGCTCAGCTGGTCCTCTCCAAGGGGAAGAGCAAGGCCCTCTCGCTCCTGCATTGGCAGGGTCCAGGGTGCAGGAGGGCAGGAAGAAGAGCAGGGCAGAGGAATTTCCATCACCAGCTGTGGGCTGCAGTACCCGGACGGCCCCTCCAGGCAGCTTAAGGTATACCCACTTCCATAGTATTTTTGGTGCAGTGGTTTTCAAATATGACCACAAATTCCTTGACACTTCTTTTAAGAATTAGAGGCTAATGTTCTCTTGCATGGGAGTTGGACTTGGTGATTTGGCTCCATGAATGAACAGGGTGAAAAGAACTAACAGCATGTAACTTGAGAGATGGGGCCATGAGAGACAGGGCAGCTTCCTTCTTGCTTGGCCCTCGGACCTCTCCTGAAGTTTCCCTCAGAAACCAAGGTGAGTGGGGAGGCTCAGACCAGCAGGTGCCACACCTGGGCCCAGATCTGCTTTGGGCCAGAGCCACCTGCTGAGCTGCTTTCAATTCCTGATCCACAGAAACTGGGACACTTGAAATATTTGAAGCCACTAAGTTAGGGGTAATTTGTTATCCAGTGATAAATACCTAATAGAGTTAATGTCAAAAGAATGAAAATAGCAAAATAAAGTAAAATTAAATATACACCCGGTCCAAGTACTGTTGCTATACACTCCCAGGGACTGTCAAAATATCTAGCTTTAAAAGTTAACTTTGGAACTAAGTTTAACATAGTTTTCGCAGATTATACAGATCATAAATGCTTAGTAATTTTTCAAAAGAAATAATTTAAATTCTACTTTCTTTCCTCATGAAGAGTGACTTAAGGAGGATCTGTGATGTGAACGGCAGAGCTGGGGCATGTTGCTGCTGGCGTGCGGTGCTTTTTCCACACCCACACCTGAGATGCAGAACCCGAACCCAAAGCACATTTTCTTGAGATTTTACTGAAGACTTTTCAGTTGATAAATGACCTGGCTCACTGTAAGTAGCAGCAGCATTGCTTGAGAAACAAAATCTAAACCATTTAGCACAACATTCTCACGTGACTAAATAAGCTAATTTTATTCCAGCTAATGTGTCTACTGTGGACAGATAGGGTCCTAGGCCAGAGTGGGCTCGGAGAACTGGCATACCCTTATTCTGAAGTGTCCTCTGACCTACCTGTTTGATCAGCAGCCGCTTCTTCTCTTCATTCTGCTCGTCTCTGGTCTGCAAGTCCCTCTCAAACTGGGCCTTCATTGCCTGCATGTTGACCTCCAGGCGGAGCTTGGCGTCCTCTGTGGCCTGGAGCTCATCTTCTAGCTCCTCTAGCTGGGTCCTCATTTCCTCCACCTGCTGCTCCAGGGCCCGCTTGGATTTCTCAAGTTCATGAACCTGAACCAGAGGAAGCATCAAGAAGAGGTGACCTTTGGCAGAGGCACAAGTTGGGGATAGCAGCCTTCCCACTTTAAGACCTACATGCCTCAAAATGGCCACTTTAGTTGCCCCTTAGCCCGCCTTCGACACCTACACACACCTTTCCCTTTCCTTCTAGCACTGCTGTTCTTCATTACAGAGATACAATTTAAAACTTCAAAATCGGCTTCTTTATTCATGTGTGTTCTGTAACCATCATCCTTTGACGACCTTTGAGGTGAGAGCTTTATAAAGCCAAAGGACAGCAACAACACAGCAACATTAGAGGAAACTGCAGGCCGGCCAGCCACTCCCCTGCCATGTCTGTGAGACAGGGAGAGGTAACTTCTTGCTGTAGACAGGTCACTTGGAATGGAAGGCCCCATCCAGACCTGTGAATCTTAAGGTGGGCGAGGTCCAAGATGCACAGTCCAGTGTAAGAAGGTCTGATTTTTTAAGTTATTTTATAGTCAACATCTTATAGAACAAGAATTTTATTTAAAAGTTACTACTACTTATAACTCTCAAGATATATCAGCTAGTCCTGTTTGAAAAATACTTTCTCAATCCTCAAATTAAGTTAAAAGGAATCTGAAGGCTAGAGGGCAGGGGCGAGGTAGCTATGAAGCTGAAGGAAAACTCAAATACCATATCTTAACAAGCCAAAGTCCTTTCATTTCACTTAAGAGATTCAGAGAGATACAAACAGTTCCATCTCAAATAGGAACCTAACATGTCGGTAAGCTCAAAATCATGCATTTTTATCACACCAGTTATACTTAAATATACACACCAATTTTTAAAAAAAATGGTATTGGGGGTTGAACTCACGACCTTGAACTTGCGAGGCACGTGAGAGCACCACTGAGCTAAATCCCCAGCCCTGTACACTTATGAAGACAATGTGAGACAATCTAAAAACTCTTTATTATAAAATTCATTTAATACTTTTCGGCAGATTTACCGTACTAGTAAAATTGAAACATCACAGATTTGCTATAAAATCAAGGGAGTATTAATTCAAACACCAGTAGCCAGGCATCTTAATTTCCACTTTGAAATATATATATATATTTTCCCAAATTAAAAAGGCATTCTAACCCAGTGTCAAAGGTAAGAACTCAAGAACACTGGTAAATTGGTAAATGTGTATCATGTGGACACAAAGTTAAAAGTTTATTTTTATCATTTTTTTTTTCTTTTATGGTGCTAGGTATTGAACACAATGGTGTTCTACCACTGAGCTACCTTTCAATTTTTAAAATTTTGAGACTGAGTCTTGCTAAGTTGTCCAGGCCTTGAACTTAATAATTGCCTTGCTACCAGACAAATTTTAGGTATGGACCATTATGCCCAGTTTTACCTAACTTCTTTTTGAAATGTTATAACACTATTTTAGAAGGCCTAGTTTTTAAAGAGCTGTAACCCCCCCTCCCCCATCAGATCTCACAGGGGTGAGCAGAGGAAGCTTTATGACAGGAGGGTCCATTTTCTAAGTGGTATCTGGCATTCAGCAGGCACCAAAGACTTGTTTGTGGAACGCTGAGGACAGTGTTGATTATGCTAAAGGGACCTACTGTGGAACTGACTATAGGATTGTCTCTCCACACTGTGCTATGTAAACACGATCGTTTCTACTCTGAGGAGTCTCTCCTTGTTTATGGATCTGGTCCCTTTGGTGCCAAGATGTAAGAAACCAAGCAGGAAGGTCTTCCTGCACTTCTGGTGCGATCCTTAACTTTAGAGAGGGCTTCATGCTTTTCAAAGCAGCTGAAATAGGGCAAGTATAATGCCTTATTGTTACAGATAAGGGGAGGGACATGTAGGCCTACAAAGTTTTGTTTTGTAGTTTGAGACAAGGTCTCACTATTAGTTCAGGCTGGCCTTGAACACACTATGTAGCCCTTGCTAGCCTCGAGCTCATGGTGATCTTCCTGCCTCAGGCTCCCACGTGTTGGGATTATAGTCCTGTGCTGCTATGCCTGGCCTAGGCTTAGAAAGTTTAAGAGGCTTCTCACAGTCATAATGGAGGCTGGTGACACAGTCAATGCTGGACTCTCAAGTTTGAATGCCTGGTCCAAGTTTGTTTTGCTGCCCTCAGTATGTTAATACTAGGGGACAGAGGGATAAGTAAAAAGCACTGTAGCTGTTAGGAAAGAGGAGCAATGTCACACAAATTCCTAAAATCTCCATCCATCCTCAAAGCTACAGAAACCTTCAAGACAAAAGCTGAGCCCTCGCTAGGAAGGCCACGGCAGAGAGGAAGGACTGCAAATCCTACTGACCTGACCACAGGGCAGGTAGGTACCGGAGACTGCAGAACAACAAAATACTGTTGTTGAAAGGTTCCCGGCCAGCATGGGGCAGTAGGGCCGGTGAATCAACTGACCATGTGCCAGTGCCTGGCAGGGTAACAGAACAAACTGCAGGCTACCTGACGGCGGATCCGGAAAACATCCTATCAGTGTTGTGTTCACAGAGGCTGAGGTATCCCGGTCAGCACTGCTGTGCGCCTGTATCTGCGGTTCTTCACACCCAAGCCTCACACCCCAGGGCTGCCTTCCTACGGGGGGCCCAGAGGTGACTTACATTCTTCCCCACATCGTCTTTGGAGCTCATCAGATCTTCCATGTCTGCTCGGAGCTGCTTGTTCTGCCTCTCGAACTCCTCCTTGGCCTCTAGGGCTTCCTCAAGGGCCCGGGACAGGGACAGGGCTTTAGTTTCTTTCTCCCTGGCCTCTGCTTCCGCCCGGTCCCGCTCTTCTGCATAGCGAGCAGAGATGTTCTTCTCTTCTGCCAACAGCTGCACAGTAAGACAATAAAAATTACATCCTCTACGGTCTGGCCTGCTGTTAAGGATGGTACCAGAGATTGATTGAGGATCCCTATCTGAGTATCAATGCTGCCACAAAGGAAAATTCCACACCTACCCTGGGACAGGACAACCAAAATGCAGCTGTACTGAAACACACTATAAAACTGCCTTCAGCCCATGAGGATAAGTGTCTATAAAACATGAGTTTCATATTTACACAGGGCTCAGCTCTCCAAAATATCTACTTACATAGATGCACACATACCAAAGTCAGAAAAAAAAAAAAAAAACCCTAAATCTTAAACATGTCTAGTCTCAAACAGTTTGGACAAGTGATATTCTACAGGAAGTAGGTTATGGGAGTTTTTGTATTTCATATTTTTGTTTTCTCTTTGCTAATTTTTGTACAAGATTTTTAAATAAAGAAACACTTGTTTTATACCAGAACAACAAAAGCAAGAGTTCTGCCAGATGGAGACAGCATGTGGAGTGGGATCTGGATTGAGGATCTTGGAGGCAGACAACCCACCTGATCGAATTTCTTCTGCTTCTTCTCCAAGTTGGACACGATCTGGCGCTGGTGATCCAGGTCCACCGTCAGGTCATCGAGCTCCTGCTGCAGGCGGTTCTTGGTCTTTTCCAGCTTGTCATAGGCCAGTGCCTTTTCTTCCAGGCGCTGGCTCAGTGCCTCCACATCTTTCAGAAGCTTCTTTTTGGCTTCTTCCAAACTCTCGATGGTTCCTAAATCATCGTCTACTTTCTTCTTGCTATCAGCCAACTGGGTGAGGGGTAAGGAGGAACAAAAATATCAACCTAAAGGATTTGATTAGTTTTTATATTTATAGAGTACAGAAACGTCTTTCCAATACTATAAATTGACACTGTATGACTTTAAAGCAAATAAGTCTTCAATTGTAATTGAACTTCTTAGCTAACATTCTCTACAGTAATGACTGGATTACAACCATTGTTGCTACTGTCCTGCCTTTCCTGTAAAGGCCTCCATGGTTATGACTAGCATAGGGTATTGGCATTTGGCTAGGTCAAAGAAAAGACACACAGCAGGCTTAATTTAGTACAACCTAATTAAGTGCTCCAAATGGAGTCTGAAACAGCCCTGTCCATTAGGGAGGTCGATCAGCTGCCTATGGCACACATCTAGGGCGCCTCAACTCCTTAATGAGGACGCTTACCTGGGACTGTAGCACTAACACCTGCTTTTCCAGGTTCTTCCTGGCCTCCTCCTCCTCTTCCTGCTGCTCCTGAAGGCTATTCTTTTCTTCTTCCAGCTGCCGGATCCGGCTACTCAGGTTCAGCTTTTGGCGTGTCTCCTCCTGAAGGAGCTCCTGTTTGTTTCAAAAGTCAATACTTAAGTTACATTTGGGATCAGAGAGGAAGGAGAAGGGAAAGGTAAGTAAAATGAATTAAGATATATTATGTATACGTACCAGCTTCTTATATAATCATTATATACTGAAAACATGTACTAACAAATAAAATTTTTTTAAAAAGTTGTATTAACCTGCAAATACTTGAGCTAAATTCCTAGCATAGGGGGGTGGTGGTGTGTGCCAAATAAAAATAAATAAAAATTAACTAACAGATAAAATTTTTTAAAAAGTTATATTAATCTGCAAATACCTGAGCTTGATTCCTAGCATAGAGTGGTGGTGGTGTGTGTCACCAAAACAAAAAAACCTCTAATGCAAAATTCATGTCATCAAAAACAAACCAACAAAAAGCCTCAGTGGGTGAGAAATATGCAGTGACATAAACACAAATGACTTAAAAAAACACTCATGCCACACGAGCCCAGACAGAGTTTTCGGCTCCCTGGAGGATGGCAGTTCCTGCTGTGCATCTAGGGTCGAGGCCTTGAGACCCTCCCTTTGCTATACTTCCAGTCTCTTCTATTCTTCCTTCTGCTCCTCAGCCTGAGGACAGGCACTGGCACTGCCCGAGGATTCCAGGGTATTCCCTCAGTTAGCCGTCCTTCCTACTTTCTGTCAGCTCTGCTCCTCTAAAGTTAAATGCAAACATGTCTTTTATTACCTTACACTTGAAAACTGTGGAGGGTGCTGTGGAGGTTCTGTGATCTGGCTCTTGGCTCTTCTCTTGGCTCTCCTGGCTGTACATATGGTCTAGTTATCCTGCACTTATTCTCCATGGCCTAACCTACCCCACTGTCTGTCTTGAGATTTTTTTCCCCTTTATCCAGCATCTAGCCAGAACCTGGCAAGTAAACTTGCAAATTTAATAAAAGTAAGTTGTAAAACTCCAAGGAAATGGGTTACATTATCTTTAATTAACCTTTTATTTGACAAGTAATAATCTCAAACAGATGATTTACTTGTACCTGTACGATGAACAGGCATCAACCTAACCTTTCACAAAATGGACTTATAACTCTTAAGTCAACAAAAACGAAACTTCAACCCTTATAAAACAATCTTACTTAAGGTGTTAGTTACTATGAAAGACTCTCTCCCACCATAGTACCTGTGTATCCTGCAGCTGAGACTCCAGACTAGCTGCGTCCTTAGCGAATTTAATACCCTTCTTCTCTGCTTCCTCCAGAAGGGTTGAGACATTATCCAACTCATTCTGTAAGGATGAGTAGTAAGAGATTAAACAGGAAGTCGATCAAAAGGATTTGGAATCCCAGTCCTTCCACGGGACACTAATGGAGCAGTGATTGGACTTACATGCATATTGAAATGGCTGAACTCAAGGAAGAGCTCCACTTCCAATGTGGAGTAATTGAAATAGTGACTGTTTATAAGAAGTTATTACAATACACACATTGCTCAATACTCCCCTCGAAATACTCCCCTCCCCTTGCTTCAAGTACATTTATCCCACTGTTCTTGTGATTTTCTGAAGCAGTTCTGGAAGTCTTTGTTGATGGGTGTCAAGTGCCATCCAACAGAAAGGCAGGCTTGTATTCACTGCGTCTGGTACTGTGTGGCGTCTAGCTCTTCCCCAATGTTATGAAGGGTACATGTTTTCAATGGATTCAGCACACTGAAGCAGCCATTACAGTGCAACTAAAGACATGAAAGAGGACTTCGGAACTGCAGTGGGAAGTGCGAGCAATAAGTATGGGAGGCGAGTATTTCAGGGAGGGGGGTTAATGGCAATGTGTCTTTCACTGTGATAAACTTTAAAAAATTTCCATAGTCACTGTGTTTTTCTATCACACTGTCCAGAGTTGGCTGCCTCCAGACAGCACTCAAGGTGGTAACAGCTGGTCCCAGGACACCTCAGTGAATCTCTTCCTACTAAAGGGCAGGGAGGGTGGCAGCGACAGGACTTCCTGCCATCCATGTGCACCACCTGGTGCTGCTCTTATCATGAAGAGAAAAAGATGACAGCAAATCCTTTAAAAGGGTTACTGCGGTCCTATGTGAAGAGGCTGTGAGGCTGGTAGATGCCTTATTTTAATCCTAAATTTATATTCTTATAGAACTTGCACACTATTCCTCCTCAGCTAAGGACAGCTCTAAAATATTTCCCAATGTTTCACATGGTGTTAAATGTTGTATTAATTTTGTGAGGACAGCGGGAAGACTCAGAAGGGACAGGAACGTGCCCTTTGTTCTCCCCTCTGCGCTCTCTGGTCACGTTGTGTGGAGGACACATCTGTATGCACAGCACAAACCAATACCACTTTTCTTCTTACTCCCTAGCGACATTCTCCAGAGAGCTCAGTTACGAGTCTGGGCACAGTGGTAGGGAAGGCTCTGGGGTCAGGAGAGAGCCTTTCTTCAGTCCAGGCTCGGGCTGACAGTCACCCCAGATGGGGGAGTTGGAGTGAGGATACAGTGGAGGAACCCTCCCTTAGGCCTGGCACAGCTCAGGCCTGCTGAGTGCCACTTACCTTGCCTCCGTGCTATGCAGAGCTCCTAGCGTGGTAACATCTTCCACTCAGGAAAGTCTTTCCAGACATGTACAGCAGAGACGTGTGTGCTCACAGCGCAGGCTGGAGACCGCCCTCACAGGGGCCTGCTTGTGCTGCTGCCCCCAGCTGGTGTCTGGGCACCTGACTTTCAAGGCTCCCTCATTCCCTTGGGACTATTGCGCCTAACTATTGTTGTCCAGCTGAGTTTACACACACCTGCTTTGCTCCTGGGGTGCAGAATTGTGATGTGCCAGGCCAAGGGTCTCCACGGCTGGCTCCCACTACAATCTGGCACAGAGCTCTAATGAGCTTCCTGGATGCCGGCCACTTGCACGTACCATATCCCTGCCTCTGGAGGGGCTAAATGCCCCCCAGGTGACTGCCCTGGGGGTGCGTGCTGCCAGCCTCCCCAGGACTGCTGCACCCAGAACAAGGTGCCCAGCTCACCTGCAGCTTGTTTGCTTTCTCAGCCAGCTCCACCCTGAGCCTGTCTCCTTCAGAGACCTTGGCGTGGAGCTCCTGGACCTGGGCATCGAGCTTCTTCCTCTTGTGTTCAGACTCTGCCTTGACCTGCTGCAGCACCTTCACCTCACACGCCAGCTCCTTGTTGTCTGTCTCGAGGCCCTGCTTATTCTTCTCCAGGTTCGCTTTGAACTAGGAGAGGGATGGGGAGAATAATTTATGAGTTACTTTACAAAACTTCATGGAAAGCACAGCTTGTCTGTCTGCAGAAATGTGCCTGACATGTAGTGGGTCTACAGACAATGTTTGTTTAATAAATAATTGAATAAAATGAAAACATCTATTACTTGGGTGGCAAGGTTTTTACATGAGGAATGCTCCATACACATGGCTTACGGTGGGACAGATAAGATTTTCAGGGAGCATGGCATCATGCAGTTCTCCTTGTCCATGCAAGGAGGGGGAACTATGCATATCAGGTACCAGCTAGCAAGTTTTGTTAAACATATGTAAGCCAGGTGTGTGTATGCCTATGATCCCACCTACTCAGGAGGGTGACATAGGTAAATCACAGAGTCGAGGGCAGCCTGGCAAATACAGTAAGACCCTGTTTCAAAATAACATAAAGGAGGGTGGGGGAAGGGAGAGAGAGAGAGAAAGAGAGTGTGTGTGTGTGTCTGTCTGACTAGTAGACCACTGGGCTGGCTCCACAGGGTCCTGGATTCAGTCTCCAGCACCTGCAACAAATACCTCCTCACTAACTAAGTAAGCACCATGCTGCCTCCCAGCAGGGGGTCTCTGTGGGCTGCTGCAGGGAGGACATGGGCCCAGACAGCCCAGCTTTGGTGCCTTTCTACTTACTATCTAAGTGACCCTGGCCTACTTACCTTCCACTGTGGGGCCTTGTTCCTACCCTTTAAATGAGAGATAGCTAGTCCCCCATCAGGCTGCAAGCAAGGCTAAGAAGGCAGTGCACACAGAGGACATGGACAGCGACCGAGCTACTCCTGTGTTAAAGTGCAGCACGTGTTACTGCTCTCATCACCTTCGTCAGAAGTGGCATGTGGACAGGCAGAGAAGAGAAAGACGGGGAGAGAAGACAGCGAAAAGCGTGAAAGGAAGGATGACTGGGAAATAAGGAGATGAAGATAGTGTGCTCAGGCTCGGGCAGAAGTCGGAGGTGGGAAAGCCCAGATGAACTCGGCTTTTTCACAAGGATGAATGGCAACAATATGACAGCTCTGAGGTGAGATGAGAGGCAAGAAAGGACAGGAAGGGAGATATGAACACAAGGAACACTCACAAAGGACACACCTACAGAACTGTCTTCCTGGTAGGACATGAGTGAGAATGACTGAAACCACTCAGGACTGAGTGCTCAGCCCAGGGTGAGGACGTTGGAGTGGGAAGAGCGCATGATCCATCCCATTCTTCTAAAGAGGATGATCAAGGACAGATGGCTTTCCTCTCTAAGGAAGGTGTGTGCCTTTCTGAGGCAGCTACCACCTCTGAGCAGCGGCTCTGTCAGCCCCACACAGTGCCATGCAAAGGCCAGGACTCACAGGGCGCTGAGTGGAGCGGCCATGTAGGAGGGCATGCAGCCGGGGTCCCTTACCCTCTTGGCCTGTTCCAACTGCTCCGAGAGCTCCTCCAGTGCCGTCGCGTGTCTTTGCCTCATGTCCTGGATTTGAGCTTCGTGGTTCTTAGTTTCTTCCTCAAGAGCTTTCTTCAGCTCTGCCACTTCCTGCTCTCGTTTGGTGCTAAACATTTTTATAGAACAAAGATCAGAATTAGTCAATTAACACATTTTTAAAAAGTACTATTTTTGTGTTTTAACTCTTATAGCTGTTCGTTTGATAAATCCTGGCCGCAATTCTCCAGTAAGCGGACCACTGATGTTACAAATCCTCCTAGAACCAGTGCCACTCCCCTCCCACATCTGACTCGTAGCTCAGGCATCTTCAAGGGTCTTCAGATGGTTCTGGGCAGTCTGGGTTCACTCGGGGGCAGAAGCTGGTTAACACGGTGCCAGCTGCCAGCTACAGCCTCAGTAGATTTCAACAGTTCCAGAAGAAAGGGGATCCCAAGAGTATAAGGCTCCGGTTTGGAGAGAGGAACAGGAGGAGGCAGGCTGAAAGGCCACGCTCCTGGTTCAGAAAGGCTCTCTACTGATCTGCACGGAGAGTACCAAGTCCTATCTGTGTTCTATACATACCTCTTCTGCGTGGCTAATATTTTTCTAATTATCTACTATATATACTGGATAATGAACAACCAAGTTATTTTACCAACATGAATTAGTAACACAGTTACCACCTAATCATAAGTCATTCTTTAAGACTGTCAACCTGAGGGCCGAGGATTGAGCTCAGCAGCAATGCACCTGCCTGGCAAGTGCAAGGTCCTGAGTTCAATCCTTAGTAGCGCCAAAAAAGAAAAAAAAAAAAAAAAAAAGAAAGGTGGGCTGGGCATTTAGCTCAGTGGTTCCGGTGCCTGTCTTGCAAGAGCAAGGGCCTGGGTTCGATTCCCCTATAACCACATACAATACTGGGTGTGGAGATTCATGCCCAGCAGCAACCAGTACCACACACCACAGTGCAGGACATGGTGGCTCACGCCTATAATCCCAACACTTGGGAGGCAGGGGCAGGAGGATTGCTGTGATGTGAGTTTGAGGCTGAGCTCAGGGCCAGCGAGACCCTGTCTCACAAAAGAAAAAAAGAAAAAAAAAAAAAGAAAGATAAGATTGTCAACCTGAGTGCTGTAAGTATGAAATCTAACAGACTGAAACCAAGGGCTGGTGATATGGTACAGCATCTGCCTTGCATACCTCAAGCTGTGGGCTCCATCCTCAGCACCAAGGGCGAAAAAAACCCCAAAACCACAGACTCAAGCCACTAGGCCAACACAGTACCACTCCTGCTAAGGCCCATGTAACCATTAGCTATGTTTCACCAGCTATGGCCTGCAGCATAGGCTGGCAAACTTCCTTGTACTTTGCTGATTCTTGTACAGACGCATTTTCTCCGTCTTCAGGGAGCTGTGAGGTCCTGAGGGCTGAGATCACTGCCAAGAGAAAAGGCTGCTGGAGCTGCCAGCTCTGTGGTCACACATTGCCCAGACAAAAGGAATCACTGAAGACTCTTTGTGGTTCAGCCCAGCTCTGCCACACGTCTCCTGGGTTTGGCTGGTTGTCAAACATACAGTCTGGCCTGGTCTCTGCCGGTGTCCATCGAGATCACTTCAGTTTATCCTGGGTCTATGCATCCGTCTTCTACACAACTCCCCATCTACCCATTATCTCGTGGGTGAGCAGTTCTGCTCCCGATCCCCACTCGAACACAAGAGTCAAAGGGGCCGTTCACCTTTCTGTCCCCCTGGCTCAATAACCCAAAGCCTTTTAGTTTCTCATCATAACTCCTTAGGAGATGTGAAAAAAAAAATTAATTTGCTGAGGTCCCTCCCTCTTTTCTGGCACTGGGGACTGAATGGGGCCTTGACACTGAGTAGCAGTTCTGGTCCTTTGTTTTATATATATATATTTGAGATAAGGTCTCAGTAAGTGGCTAAGTTGCCCCAACTTGAGTTCCTCTGTCTCAGGCTCCCAGGGCATGGGGATTGCAGGCATCTTTATTTTATGCTCCTCATGTGATGCACACTTCAGGGAAGATCCCGAGGAAAGGATGTCCAGGGCAAGCCCAGTGCACACGTGAGTTACAAGTGATCAAATTCTCTACACAGAGAGCCGAGGAGGGCTATCGTTCAGCATTTGCACATATCATCTGTTTTCGTCCTGTGGTACCTTGGACCAAACCCAGGGCTCCAGAGGTGACAGGCAAACCCTGAGAATAATCCAGCCCTGGTTTTAAAATAAGTAAGAGTTGAATAGGAAAAATGACCAGAACCTTTTTTCTACTTGATTGAAGCTCCTAGTTTAGTTTAGTAGTTTTCAGAGTTTTAAAGCAGGAGGTCTTTTCAAGGGAAGAACAGTGCTTAAGGCTGCTAACACTCTTGAGGAGATAGGAAGCCTCTAACAGTTTGGTTCAGATGGCCTCCAACCATCTATCTGGGAAACATGGGCTGCGAACAGCACTCATCAGCCTCTGACCTGCTGTGGACATACATGTTTATGGTCAAAAACACATACTGTGAAGCTCACCGACTATTTCCTGAACATTTTCTGGAAGCTAATCTGATCTTGGTCTCACTTCTCTGTACACACTATAATATCATTCTGCCCACATCCCGGTTTCCAGCTGCTGGGCTGACATAGACAGCCACACCCTGGCTGTCCAGGGAAGAGCTTGCTTTGCCACCTCCCTGGCTGCCCCGAGTTGTTTCTATCAGAGACACCTGTTTTCATGATGTTTTCTGTTCTTGCTTCATTCCAGCTCTTGGCAGCTGCCTGAGTGATGGGCTACTCTTCTCTCCCTCACAACCCAAGCCGCCAGCAGGGCTGCCACCTTGCTGGGATTCCTGGGTAACTGGCAGGCTGAGTCTGACGAGGGAGGAGATGATCACATAAGAGGCCAAGCAGTAGGTTGGATCGTGTCCCCTCCTCTCTTTCTGCAGCTCCAACACTGCTGCAAGAATGATTCCAGAGGGTAATCTGCCCACCATCCCTCCAAGGCTGACAAGCCCCTGTGGACCGACTGCATTCATTTGGCATGCCACCAGGCCTGCATTTGGCCCTGACACACCTGTCTGAGGATCTGCACTCACCCTTCCTGTCTGTGTCTGCGCATCTCCTAGTTCACCATGCCAACTGGTCCTCTTGGCAGATGTGGCTACTGTCGGCTTACTGCACCTCTCCTCTCTAAGCCTCCTTCCAGCCCTCTGTCTGACCCTGTCCTTTCCTAACAGCCACCACTGGCTGTGACTTTCTGAACACACATCATTCAGCTGGGCCAGGGCAGGTGTGTCTGCCCGCTGGCTGGCTCATTTCTGAGCCATTGTTCCATCTGCCATCACTCACAGGAGGGAGAAAGGACAGCTGAATGACATTTACAGAAAATCCACCACACTCTCAAGTGGCATCTCCACAGTGCCGGCAGGGGCTGCTGAGAGCCTGCAGGTGCCAGGCGATGGCCTTCCCCACACTCACCGAAGTTCCTGCTGGGCTGCTGTAGTGTCCAGAGTGTCCTCCAGCTCTGTTTTCAGAGCTTCCAGCTCCTCACTCAAGTCTCTTTTCTGCTTTTCTGCCTTGTTCCTCGAGGCCTTCTCGGACTCAAAGTCTTCCTGGAGTTCGGCAATTTGGGCCTGCAGCTCTCGCACAACTTTCAGAGCATTATTCTTGTGCAGTGTCTCATCATCACCTCTGTTGAAAGAGCAAGACCCAAGGGGCACTGAGGATAGTGTCCTGATGGGCTGTGTCCCCACGCGCTCTGGGAAGGTATGCCAGTTACACCTCCCTCTGCCAGCTATGCCACTGGTGGCCTAGGGGAAAGCCCTGAAGCTAATAGTGGGAGCCAGAATAAGAAGCCCAGCTCTTAGCCAATGGCCTCTAATTCTCCATTTAAAGGTGGACACTCTCACTCGAATCATTAGAATATTTAACAATGTTGCCAGAAGTAAAATGTAGCTATAGTCAGGGCACTGCTGGCTGGAAGCAGCAGCCTAGCCAACCAGCCTGGAGTGAATCCTCAGGTTCAAGGACACTCAGGGACATAGGAGAGAGGCCTGCTACCTTTGCACCTGCCACTCACCACTTTCGTCTTTGACTTACATGCATGATTTAAGTGTTGGGAGGGATTTCTGACAGGGCACTTGGAGTGTTTGAGGTGAGGAAAAGATAAGCGAATAGGATTGTGGCTGGTTAAAATTGAATTCATGTTCTTATAAATAAAAAAAGCATGCCTTGAAGTGGAAAAGCAATTGATCTAGGCAGAGTACCAGTCTTAAGGGCCACAGAGAACTTTTTATTAAGATGTTCGTGATTATAACTAATCATAAATTAAATTCTTCCAAGTTCTACGACCATGTATCCAAATAGTTATTCTTTAAAAAGAAATAAAATATCAGAAATATGTTGACTCTATATGATATTCATTTTAAAACCAAATGGTTCAGAACTGTCAGATGGCTATAGATGAGAAATAATTTTCTTGAAAGTTCTAAAGCATACTGAAACTAATCCATAATGCAGAGAAAACCGTTTAACATGGTAAAAATCTGTTCTGGTGTGGATTTCTCCAGGACGTCAGGATATGGTTAATCATTTTTATGTATAAATAATGGAGAATAGGTTATGAGATCTTGTTGCCTGGACACAAAATGATGCACTCTTGGGTTTTTCATAAACTTATGCCCATCCAGGAGCAAGCAAACCACACATCACTCCCAGGCCTTTCCTCCAGCCCAGAGGTGACACACACACTGGAATGCTGGCTGGTGGCAGCCTGCTCCACCCCGAGTGACAGACCTGGCCAGTGCACCCTGCAGCTCCTCCTCTTTCTTGGCTAGCTGGATTTTGAGCTCATCGACCTGTGCCTGGAGCTCAGCAATCTGGTCCTGCAGGTCAGTTGTTTCACCGTCGAGCTTCCTCTTGGCCTTTTCTAGTTCCTGACGAGTCTTCTCTTCCTTCTTTAAGCGTTCTGTAAGGCAAGAGGAAAGAAGCTCTTCAAACACCGAAAGACCTTCACCACCGTCTGGACTCACACCGAGGGTTGTGTTATATTAGGTTGTGTTATGTTCATTCCTCATGAAGAACACAATCATTATGTACTGCAAACATGTACTAATTAAAATTTTCAAAGTTGAACCCCCAACAAAACCAAGATGTGGGGTCAGGGATTTAGCTCTGTGGTTCCAGCATCTGCCTGGCAAGCGCAAGGTCCTGAGTTTGATCCTTGGTAACTACACACCACAGTGCCGGGTGTGGTGGCTCAAGCCTGTAATCCCAGCACTTGGTAGGCAGAGGTGGGAGGATTGCTGTGAATTCGGGGCTAGCTGGGATACACAGTGAATTCAGGGTCAGCCTGAACTACAAAACAAGACCTTGTCTCAAAACTACAACAATAAGAACAAAAAACCACAAACAAACAAACCCAAGAGACAAAAAAAACAAAACAAAAAAACCACAAGATATTAACTGGTCAAACCTAAGAATTAGCCATTGTACTTTCAGATGTATTACTGACTTTCTCAGGTGACTATCAGAAACTGAACAAGATCAAGTAAAGCAAGACAAATTAATATGATGCCAGAACTTTAAGGAAGAAATTGCATATAGCCTAAGGTTGTTCCGTATTGGGAAGGGAGCTCATGCTGTCTGGTCCAAAGTGATCTAGAACCCTCCCGTTTCACACCTATCACTGTGCCCAGATCTGGAGTGACCCAGCAGGTGCCAGAGCTGTGCTGGTCACTTCCGGAGCCCCGGACTCTGGTGGGAATCCCTGGTTTGAACTGCGCCCAAGCACCAGGGCAGAGAGGACAGAGGACCAGGAAGGAGGGCTGTGCACCACCCCACCCTCCCCTCTACACTTCTGTGGCGGCTCCTTCATTAAGACCAGTGATCTGTTGTTTCCGTGGCTTCCTCATGACAGGAGCCCAGTGCTGGGAGGGTGGGATGAGGCTGATCAGACGGTGAGAGAAAAAGAGACACATCTGCTTTATGAGCACTTCCTCAGCACAGGGGACACGTATGGGGAAAATGGTTTTCGAAAAAAATTTCATGCAGACATTCTATCTTTTGTTGATACTAAACAAAAAAGCCAAAACCAAACTCTCTTAAGTGTTTTCTTAAGAATCCCTAAGCTCATTTTCTCCCACCATAAAGCACAATGGGAGGAAAGAGGGTGAACCCCGCAGGCGCCTGAGGAGAGCTGCGCCGTCAGCCTCCGCCCGGCCCTGCTGACGACAGGAGCCCCGTCCGCCGGTCCACAGGGAGGCCTCACATGCTCCCACACCTTCCAGCCTCAGTTCTTTTGCAGCAACCCTAATCCTAACCCACTCTTGCCAGCAGAGTGAGACATTGTGAGCCTCGGGGTTCTCCCCTCTGTCCTGCCAACTTCTATGTCTGGAGCTGTTCCCTTTGGGTGGCCAGGCCAGGACACCTCATTTCGGATTTTAGGGCAGAGACTCAGAATGACTGATGTTCTGGAGATTTCAAGTAAGTCCACCAATGGTAGTATCTTCTACCATGGTGCCAGACTCTAAAAAGTAAAACCATCTTTATGTTATTCTGTCACAGATACAAAGACAGGCAGGGTAGAGATCTGTTAGTAGTGAACCTGGACTGGAGCCCTTTATCGTCAGCATTACTGAGCTTCCTATGACTGCATCTCCAGTTAAAGTAAAACCTCAACACTCTCAGGCCCTCTTTCAAAACTTCTCCAGCCCCAAACACTGACCTTCCAAGTCCGAGATCATCACTTCTTGCTTATTCCTGATTTTGGCCAAGTTTTTTGCCTTTTCTTCCTCTTCAGCCAGCTGAGAGGAACACTCAGCAATGCGATCTTCCATGAGTTTCTTTTCCTGAATAGAGAAAATTGACTATTTGAGAAACGGAATTTGAAATAACAGCTTGAGTTTGGTATTACTCAGAAAAATCAACTCTCTCTGGTGAAGAGAAAAACAAGTCACACTGGCGCTTCTTCCCCCGGCAGACAGCACCCTGCAGAGGCAGCCACCCCTGGCCTGTGAGCCCGTCGGGGCCGAGCCCACACCAGAGCTGGCATGGATGGGACAAGCCATCCGTGACAGCCAGGGTGCACAGAATGCACGAGTTAAAGGTCTACAGGATTAGAAGGTAACTGGTGGATTTAAAAAGCCAAACAGGGTCCTGGGTCTTTTTTTTTTTAGGCTTTGAAACAAGGTCTTGCTTTGTAGTTCAGGCTGGCCCGGAACTCACTATGTAGCCCAGGCGAGCCTCAAATTCACAACAATCCTCCTGCCGCTGCCTCCCAAGGGCTGGGATTACAGGCATAATCTACCATATCCAGCCTAGGGTCCTGTGTCTTTAGAAATGTAGACAGGTAGGGAGTTATGAGAAAACTAAGTAAATGAATTTAAAATCTTCTTGAGAACTTCCGTTGGAGACCATATTGTAGGAATGTATCGACACAGGGATCACCCATATTCTAAAATCAGCTTTTAATGAAATACATCCCTTACTTTGACAAACTTGGAGTTTTGATCCTCAAGGAGGAGAATCTCCTCTTCCATCTTCTTGATTTTAGCCTCTGCTGTCACCTTTTCCAGCTGCAGCTTCTGCCGGGCTCCCTCTTCCTCGTCTAGCTGCTCTTCCAGGTCCTGGTGAGGAAGTGCTCACGGTCAGTGACCTCACTTCTGCACGGGAGTCCACCGCACACTGAGTGTGCACACAATGCATACAAGTGAGACACTCCCTTTGGATTTCCAAGTGGCATTTAAAAATATGAAGCAGATGTTTGTACTGTGTATGTGTTAAAGTACAAAGGGGCTTGACCCTTCTGAAAGCTAAAATGGTAAAGTATAACAAGCACTGTCTCTTAAGAAGACACTCAGCCATAAGGAATGATAAATTTGAGTCCTTTATACTCAAATGGATGTACCTTGGGGACATAGTTGTAATAAATAGGACACAGATGGATAAATATAATATATTTTCTCTGGTATGAGGAACTAAAGATATCAATAAGTTCTGAAATGTTTGATAGGTACTGTGTAATAGTAAAATATTTAAAGGGAAAAGGTGGAGAGGGATAAGAAGGGAAAGAAAATTTGATGATAAAAAAAACAAAGCTTATATATATGAGGTGGGTATTCGGGGGGACAGGGGAATGGGAAAAATGAGAATTAAGTTGTGTCATGTACTGGTTCAAATTCTCAGTGTCGACTGTGATCACAACATGTATATAAAATGTACCAATAACATCAATTAAAAAAATCCCAGTGATTTCATAAAAGTGTCAGATGTTATTTGTATAAAAAACAGTATTGTGGAGCATTATGTGGAATGATGAAAAACTATAAACATGTTATAAAGAGGATCTTGGCAATTAACATCTGTAAAATGGAATAATATGTCCATTTCTTTTTTTTGAGGCAGGGTCTCACTTTTTTGTAGTTCAGGCTGGCCCTGAGCTCAGCCTTGAACTCACAGCTATCCTCCTACCTCTCAAGTGCTGGGATTACAGGCATGAGCTACCATGCCTGGCACTGTAATATTTGGTACTGATTGCTAGTGAGTGTGAGTCACCACGCCAGGCATTGTTGTGTGTGGTTATGGGGTATCTAACCCAGGCCCTTGCACTTGCAAAGCAGGTGCTAAAACCACTGAGCTAAATCCCCGGCCCACGTATTTATTTCTTGCAATGAGTGACACAGGGACTATGAGCAATAAAGCAGCGCTGTGTCAAATACGTGCTGTTCAGCCAAAGGGGCAAGAAAGAGGATGCACAACAACAGTTCCCGTCAGTGAGAAATCAGCTGTCTCAGTTCCAGCACCATTTTCCCAAGATGAGCATCTCACCCAACCCGATGGAAGTCCAGCATTTACACTTATTTTTACTATGAAATACTTATCTTTATCTCACATCCTATATTAATCAATATGTTAGTGAATGCAGTGTACATAAAAATTAATGTATGGCCAATTTACTGAATTTCCAAGAGTAATTTTGTCTAAGTAATTTACTCATGGTTAGTTTTAGACTAGGCTGAAACCCTTATAAAAGATGAATTTTGGGGCCAGGGATTTAGCTCAGTGGTTACAGTGCCTGCCTTGCCAGCACAAGGTCCCAGGTTCGATCCCTAGTAACCACATACAACAGTGCTAGGCATGGTGACTCACACCTACCCGCAATCAGTACCACATAGCACAGTGCTGGGCATGGTGGCTCATGCCTGTAATCCCAGCATCAGGAAACAGAGACAGGAGGATTAATGAGTTTGAGGCTGAGTTCAAGACCAGCTTGACCTACAAAGTGAGACCCTGTCTCAAAAACCAAACCAAAAAAAAGACAAGTTTTGTATTTTGAAAAAAAACTCTGAATAAATGTGTAAGCACACAGGGTCATACAGTGATCCCAATATGCATGCCTCATACCAGCCTTAACAGGTGTCTACTGGTGGGTGTTCAGTACATTCCATCTAGGCCCCTCTTCTTCCTTTTCCTCTGGTTTATATGGAAGCAAATCCCAGACATTCTATTTCATCCTTAAAATCTTTAGGCCATGTCTCAAAGAAATAGAGACCATTTAAGAAATATGCTTATTGGGGCTGGGGAGTTAGCTCAGTGGTTCTGGTGCCTGTCTTGCAAGCGCAAGGGCCTGGGTTTGATTCCCTGGTAACCACATACCATACTGGGTGTGCAGACTCACGCCCAGCAGCAACCAGTACCACATACCACAGTGCTGGGCGTGGTGGCTCACGCCTGTAATCCCAGCACTTGGGAGCAGAGGCAGGAGGATTGCTGTGATGTGAGTTGGAGGCTGAGCTCAGGGCCAGCCTGAACCACAAAGCGAGAGCCTGTCTCAAAAAACCTAAAAAAAAAAAAAAAGAAATATGCTTATTGAGTCAAAATCCAAGGAAGCTCCACACGTTGTGAGTCACTAGCACTAGCACATCTTGCAAGGCTCTTGTACTCTCTAAGTTCCCCTGTATTCTTTTGCCTCTCTCTCTCCATGTTATCTTGCTGCCATCTCCCATAGTCTTGATTTTGCTAACTGCATTTCTGTTCTGTACACTGATGACAAAAAAGATAACTTAAAAGTATGTATAATTTCAATAAGGAATCTATACATGTCTTTTTTAGAATAATGCAACATGAAAAGAGGTAAGAGGTGGCAGGCTCTTTGTACTCTCACTTCTGTAGTATATTGAAATGGAGAAGTTAATCTTTTTTTTTTTTTTTTTTTGAGACAGGGTCTGCTCTGTAGTTCAGATTGGCCCCTGAGCTCAGCCTTGAACTCACAACAATCCTCTTCCTCTGCTTCCCCTGTGCTGGAATAACCACCATGCCTGGCACTGTGGTATGTGGTACTGATTGCTGGTGGGCGTGAGTCTCCACGTCCAGTATTGTTGTATGTGGTTAATGAGGACTGAATCCCAGCCCTTGCGCTTACAACGCAGGAGCTAGAACCATTGAGCTAAATCCCCGGCCCGAGTTCATCTTAAAAACCAAACCAAAGTCGAGTTAGCTCAGTGGTTCCGACGCCTGTCTTGCAAGCACAAGGACCGGGTTTGATCCCCGGTAACCACATACCATACTGGGTGTGGAGACTCATGCCCAGCAGCAACCAGTACCACACACCACAGTGCCGGGCGTGGTGGCTCACGCCTGTAATCCCAGCACTCGGGAGGCAGAGGCAGGAGGATTGCTGTGATGTGAGTTTGAGGCTGAGCTCAGGGCCAGCCTGAACCACAAAGCGAGACCCTGTCTCAAAAAAACCTAAAAACAACAACAACAACAACAACAACAACAACAAAAACCAAACCAAAGTCAGTTCTAGTAGTAGGAAAGGGGGCAGGTTAGAAGGTCCTAGTCTCACAGATGAGTGGGTGTGGGGAGGCAAGGGGCCACCAAGGAAGGGTGTTCCCAGGGACACATGTTTAATATAGAAACTCTGACACTCCCCAAGAGAAAAATCACCTAATACCTAAAAAAAATCTTCTTAAAATTTATAACCATAGTATTACAGGTTTTATAATTCCCTATTTTTGAATTTTTATCTTTTGAATGAACTCCAAGAATTAGAACTGCCAGATTGAGAAGTAGGTACTTTTTATAGCTTTTATGATAGTCTACTAGTCTGCTATGAAGTATTTGAAAGCTTATGTTGAAGAAAGAAAGAAAGAAAGAAAGAAAGAAAGAAAAATGTCTTTTTTTTTGTACAAGGTGTTCACTAAGGAAAAATATGACAGGGTTTGTGGTCCTGACAAATGTCTGAACTGTCTGTGCTTCTTGAGGGGTGAGAAAACACGAAGGGAGAAACATTCCTAGAGGAAATTCTGGGGCCATGAAGCAGTGTTTATATGTTAAGCGTTACAGCAGATGTTTACACGTGACATAAGGACATCATGAGAAGGGGTGCTGAGGGAGGTAGGAGAAAAGGTGGTGGATGTGTCCTGGGGTGTGGAAATGACCATCATCTGTATCATCTGTTTGGGTGTCCAGCAATGTGGATAGTTGTGCTTCCTGTGACTAGACCTCATATTTCAAAGACAGTGAGGGTACCAGCAGGGGCTTGGCTGCACTGCAACAGTGCTGACCAAGCCACACATCCGATACCTGCAAATGAGTAGAGAGAGCAACAGGATTAATAATGGTGACATGAAGAACCAGTTAGGTCCGCTGCAGAATGCTCGACCGGGAGGTTGTTTGTATATTGTACACAGAGGGTACGTCTACTCAAAACAACAAATCTACCTTCAAAAAAGTCTATTATCATCGTTGTGCTTCAAATGAAGGGTAGGTATACACAGCCCAGAATCCACTGCTTTTTCACAGCCAGAAGAATCCAAACACAGCTTCCACTTAACACATTCATTAGAAAAGACAAAACACAACTCCATAGCAAAAATCTACAGTGTACCTGAATATGTGCTTGCATTTTTTTCTTTTCATTTTGAAGGATCTGGTTTCTCTCTTCTTCCTCTTCCACTCTGGACTCCAGGTCATGGAGAATCTCCTCCAACTCCTGCTTTTTGGCAGCAAGTCTTGCTCTCATCTCTTCTGCTTCAGCAAAAAGCTCAGTTTCAGCTTGTAGTTGTTCTGCAAGGATATTCTTCTCTTCTAAGAGCTGTAATCACAACACAGGGCTGGTACTGCCATTCAGATTTGCCCCAGGGCACACCTGGGATACACTCCATGTCAGTGGTCAGCTATCACCAAAGAAGCTGGAGTTAATAGTGGATCGCACCACTGGCAAACTTGCAAATATGCTTTTGTTTACAGTAAAATAAAGTAAGCCAAAGTATTTCTGGTTGTTTGTATTGCCTGATTATCCCGAATAATATATATAAAATTTCATACCACTTTGAGAATTACAGTTCTTTCTAGTGTAGATAAAAAGACAAATAGAGGAAAATACTACTTAAATATCATAAAGTTCATGATGACTATTAAAGCCTTTTTAAAATAGGTGAAAGATTTATATGATCTGAAGAGAAACCTGAGTTTAAAGCCTATTAATTCCAAGTGATACTCTCAGCCTGTATCATTAAAACTGTGGCCGCGACTGATGTCTGGTGAAATTTGCTGAGCTTCTGCTCTGTCTAGGAAGAGTCACCGGCACAGAGGAGCACTGGACACATCATAGGGAGGACGCCAGCGGGGCCTGGAGCCCAATCATCTCACCCTTTTGTTATTTCCCCTCACTAGCAGACAAAAGGTAATGACACTAGGAGCTTTATCCAATACAGCTGTGAAATACAAGCTGCGCAGTGAACATGACTTATCTGCCCATTCAAGAGATAAGAAGAGCTATGATGCAGTAGGTCAAGTTGGTTTTAACTTATGTAAATGTAATACACAAGGCATAAGGTGTCTGTTGACTCCATTCTTTGGTGATGAGTGAAACGCCTCCCATAACACAAGGCAAAGGCAGGGTAGCTGCTTATTGAGGGGCAGGTGGGTCGCTACCCATGGGCCATGCATGGCAGCCCAGCGCAGCTTGCCGCTCAGGGTGCTGCTCCACGCACGCACCTGCTGGTGCTTCCTCTCCATCTCCTCCAGCTCTCCTTCCACCTTTGTCTGCTTCTCCTTCACCTTCAGCAGCTCTTCATCTTTGGCCTGAAGCTCCTCCTCCTGGCGAGTAACTTGTAGGAGAGGCTTGACCTGTAACCAAATTATAGTTTACCACCACATATATCCCCGGAAGGCTTCTCACTGCCGGGCCCTTGCTGGGTGGAAAGGCTGCGGAGGAAGTCAGCACCTCATACCTTGGTGAAGACCCGCCACCACTGCCAGTGCCGCAGCTTCAGGTAGGCGGCGCAGTTCCGCTGCAGGACCTTTAGCGCACTGAGCTGCTGTTGCTTTTTGGCAAAGGCCCTGGGAACAGTAAGAAAAATGCTTCAATAGCTGTTGTCACAAGACCTTCTAAAGGCAAGCACTCCTGTGTGGGCTACAATGAGCAGCCTTCAATTAAATAGTCAGTTGAAGTTTGCAGGGGAAGTGGGACTTTCCACTTAGATTCATTCAACTCACTGGCCCACCTGGCCGCCTCCAGCATATGTCAAGCCCACACCTTCTTCCTATATGCACCCTACACACTTTCCTCCTGCCATTCACCTGTGGACACACATGGAGTGCACTTCCTGGGCTGCATAAAACTCCTGTTTTCCTGAGGCAGGACAATGCGGGGGCAGAAAGTACTTCAATGTCCCAACCTTCTCTCCTTGAGTTTTGGCCTCAGAGCTTTTCTCCAAGGCACTGTAATGCAACTCCCACAAACAAAGACAGGAACTTCTTGTCCTGTGCACTTTCCCTTCCCAGAGGGCGCTCAATTCACCCACTTACTTTACCCACTTACTTTCTGGCAAGGTAACCTCTGCAGACCGCCTGGAAGAAGATAATGATATCAGTGATTTTCAGATCTCTCTCTTCTTCTAAGTGTGCCAAAACTCCGGCTCGGAAAAATATTTTGCTTTGTCCAATTCTATATAAGTTTGGGTCCAACTCTAAAGCCCGGATCTAAGAGAGAAAGAATTCATTCATTTTTTGCTATAGGAAAGATTATTTTGACAGTCAACACACAACAAGTGAAGAAAGTCTTACCATGCGTTCACAAGCCTGTTTGCCATCCATGAAACCTTTAGGAATAGCATTGGGAGTGAGAATCTCATATCTATAAGGCAAGAGACCAAAAAGACCTGTTGAAATCTGTGCATATACTTATCTGTTGGGTTCTACTTGGTAAAATGGTATTTGACGCTCAAATTAAGAGCAAGGTGGGGGCCACAGTCTGAAGCTTCTGTACAGATCTCATTTTTCTTTCTTATGAAGTAAAAACAAGGTTTATTCTCCCAGATCAAAGTCTAGGCCAAGGAGGGTGTTGCAGAAGTATGGTACTTTTCTGTTTTAATTTCTTACAAAAAGTTCACATCTTTAAGTGGGAAAGATGCTCTCTGATCTTTAAATTACGGCTGTTTTGTAGAAAACTGTGCAGGAGAAAGACAGAGCCTAGATTAAAGATGAATCTTGGCTATTAGGACCTCAGATGCCAAAAATTTGTCACTTGCACCAACAATAAACAGTGAAAGACCACCAGAGTGTTTCACACAATGGGGCCACAAGAGAGGCTTCTGGAAAAGACTGGGGGAGGGGAGCTTCTCAGGCTGACGGGCCCTGCTGTGTGACCTGACAGTCCCTATTTATGCCATGGAATGATGGATAATTTAAAACTGGATTTACAGAGGACAAAATGCAGTTAACTACTAAGGAAAATTATTAAATAAAATTTTAATATGATGCTTTCCCACATCTTTGTATCAATTTCTATTGCAGACTGATCCATCTCTTTCCTTTTGTTTTTTCCTTTATCATTTTCTAATCTATTATATTATTCCTTTTCTCATTTATCTTACTGGTTTCTTTAAAGAACTATAATTATGTGTGTACAAATATTTATTGAAAACAATATATAAGAAATACATATTCTGTACAGAAAGAAAGAAAAAAATGAAATGCCCCAAAATGTTTTTAGGAATCATTCCTGGATGATTTTTATTTACTTTTAACTTCTCTTGCGTTTTCAAATTTTCTTATCAGGAAAATACATTTTTCATCAATTATTCATTCATTTCAGGCCAAATTGTCTGAATGAGTAAACCATGTAATTGCAGCTCTCTGCATTTATCTCTCCGCTGACTTGGAGGATTCTGAAGACGGAGTGTATATTTGCAAACTCAGAGTTCCTAGCAGTGAGTTGCTATAAAACAGGCTTTCATTTTTCTGGTAACAACCACAGTAATAAGGATTGTCCCTTAGCTATATAAGAACACAAGTCTAAGGAATAAGGAAACATTTTCCTTATCACCATTTTCATTCATGTTAAGATAAGCTTTGATACATATATGAAAAAGGGAAAAGCAATACCTTTGTCTGAACTCCTGGAAAACTATCCGATTGGGGAACCCCTGGCGACAGATCCTGATCCCTTCCAGAACCCCATTACAGCGAAGCTGATCAAGCACGAGGTGAGGATCCAGCTTTCCAGCCTAATCAAACAAACAAAATTTTTCTAGTTTAATCTTCATAACCCGACCTTGCTCAACTTTAATTGCCAGCCTATGTCTTGCTTCACACATACCCGCTTCTCGTGATTCGGGATGATGCAGCGAACAAAGTTCGGGTTTGTGTTCCGGAGAGTGGCCATCAGCTTGGTGAGGGATTCTTTGTAGAGCTGGCCAACGGTGCGAAACATGCCTTTCTTGGTTTTATATGCAGAGCCAAAAGCCGTCTCGGTCATACCAGTGACTTGATCCAGACCCACAATGCGGTCCACTGGTGAGAAGAGAAGAGAGGGGTAGTGTGAGCCACCTCAGACTCGTCCGGAGGGGGAGAAAAGACACAGTGAGAGTGCAGCAGCACAAGCTTTGTGAACAAATGGGAAGAGGTGCCATATAGGTAAGGCAGTCAGCATATTTAGACACTGCACAAGCCGTGGAACCAACAGCCACACACTTATATGGCAGGATATTGCAGTGCTTCCCAAGTCCCAGCCACCACACACCTGCAGGCGCCTTCACTGTGCTAAGACCAGGATTTCACTGCCTGGGGCGACATTCTCCCTGCTACATCTGCATGTATCCGGTAAATAAAAGATCACTGGCAGGCATTATTGATACACAAACTGATACTATAAAAAGTCTCGAAACAGGAAATGGCTCATAAAACGTGACTGTCCAAATTGACTTGATGAAGATGCTCAGGGATTAGGGACTTCACTCTTAGGAGTCATTAGATTTTCAGGAAGAAAAGTCATTTGAGGTTGGAACATATCAGGAGATTCAATTAGATCAGATCAGAATCTGAGAAATGTATAAACTTCAGCTGTCTCCTCAAAGCATGAGTCAGACTCACTAGAAGCAAAGATGAAAAAAGGGAAGGGCTCTTTGGAGAAGAAGCAGCACCTGGGTTTCCTATGTGGAGAAGGGTTAAGCTCGCCCTCCATCACTCCTGTTATTAAACCAGCTGAAGTGCTCACATCATCTACACAGACCTGACATTCTAATGACATTTGACATCACCCACCTGCTGCAGCACACAGGGTGCATGATATTCATATATTCTGATGGAAAAATAGATGAACAAATAAAACACACCACTAAAAACAACCAGAGCGCCAGTCAGCCTACTCTCACCAATGCCGCCTCAACCTTGATGGCCAGGTCAGTTCTTTTGTTTCTTGTGAGAAACATGTGGAAACCTGGCCCTAGGAAGAGGGGTTCAAGTAAGATCTCAGCTGGTTCTTCACTTCCAGTGAGGATTTTACAGAAGAGGAAACTTGAGCCTGGGAGGTGAAGGACCTGCACAGGCTTGTAAGTTTGGAGACAAGTTGGAGAAAGTGGAACTGTCAGCCTCAGGCCCACGGAAGCGAGCTATACTCCTGCTGCTCCTAGGAAAGCCACCAAATTCTGCCAGGGGCCACAGCTCCCCTTGCGCCTGCGCCCTGAGTCCATCTAGCATCTACCTCAGAGGTCCTGTGGCCCAGCCTCTGACTTCTTCCTCTGCACAGTTCGAATAATGCTGACCCCACCCCTGGGCCCCACAGACAGTGCCCTTCTCTTGACTTCACACCCATCACTTCTCTTTTTACTGTGTTCAAGTCCAACTGGAGTAATTCACATGCTTCTCCATGTTTTCCCCCCAACCTCTGAGTGTGGCCAAATGGCCTCCAGCCCAGCCTTCTCCTGTAAACTACCCAGGCAAAGACTGGTCAACTACTTAGCCAACTGGTGCCACCAGCTGTTCATCGGCTTATCAGTGAACCACAAGAACAGTGTGCTAAAACTCTCTTCACACCTGGCTTCTTAGTGACCCAAGCTTTTCCTGCAGCTTATCTACTCTGGCTCCTGGAGGACCTGTCTTCTACCTCCCCTGTACCTCTGGGCATTTTCTTGGGAGCCAAACTCAGTTCACTGAATAGAACATAGTAAGAAACACAGATAGTAGCCTTCTGCTTTTCTCAAGCCACATTTTCATCTCAGGTAATTCCATTTATGACTGACTAGATACACCTGACTCCCCAGCGCCACTTATCAGATACCTGCACTTCTCCCATCTGGATGTCCCAGAGTGCCTCTACCTTCTATAAATTCTTGTGAAATGCGAGTATGTCTGCTTTTACTCAACGGTGCGTCCCTGCTTCCTGCACATTGGGTACTAACCTTTTATTCACATATGTTAGTGAATAAATGAAGTTGATACAGATTTAAGTTACAGAGAGGGAAATGCACAGAAAGAAAAGAATGCTATGAGGGAACTGAGTGATCACAGATCTTTTTGGGGAAATGTCACTATGTGCTCAAAGATGAAGACTGTGCCAGTGGGACCAACCATTCTAATCAGGAAAAACAGCACAAGGGAAGAGTCCGGGGGCAGGAGAAGGCCGACAGGCTGGTGCCGCCGATTGAGCACCGGTGGGATCGTGGTGCTCCTTGGTGGCCATGGATGATAGGATGCCCTGGGGAAGGCTGGGGAAAGGCAGGAAGGCCAGGCTCCCGGAGAGACTACGGCAGCTGGATGGAGGAAGATGACAGACGAAGCTGGTGGGAGGACCCACTTGCTCTTATGATGAACTTGTTATGGAAAGTTAGGCAGACATTTCAAGGACTCTAGCTTGGGCAATGGAGTGGCTGGTGGTCAGACCACAGGGAGAAGTAGGCTTGTGAGGACAGGACCCAAACCCTGTGAGTTCGGGGCACCTGTAAGACATCCAGGTGGAGGTAAGATGTGAAGGAGACAAGCTAAAATGCTCAGTCCGCTGCTGAGAAGAAACGTTTGGGCAAAAAATGTCGAGCTGGGAGTTGTCATATTTGAAGTCATGGAAGTGAATGGCTACCAGAGCAGAGAGGTGAGGGGCTGGGAGCAAGCCGCCCTCTGAGCCCAGCAAAGGAGGGACAGACACATTAAACCCGAGCCAGTTTCTGCCCTACTCCCAGGCCATTCCCCCGCCAAATATGACCACTGGTCACTCTAGTTGGACACTAGGAATTACCTTGATTCCTTCTGATCCCAGCTGCTCCCTCAAACCTCCCTACATCTTCGCTCCATCCTTGTTCTTCCCCTGCCCTAGCCTGGTTCTGCTCTGAGCTGGACTCTGCCATTCTCCCACCTGGCCTCACACCCCCATTCTACCCTCCACCCTAGGCTGCCAATTTTTCCTACTATGCCTCTTGTCCCATTCTAATGCTTAATAGTCATTTCTTTTCTTTTCTTTTTTTTTTTTTTTTTTGAGACAGGATTTTGCATTTTTTGTAGGCCAGGCTAACCCTGAACTCACTATATAGTCCAGGCAAGCCTCGAACTCACAGCAGTCCTCCTGCTTCACCTCCTGAGGGCTGGGATTTCAGGCGTGAGCCACCACTTCCAGCACTGTGGTATGTAGTTTCTAGGGATCGAACTCAGAACCTTGTGCTTGCCAGGCAGACACCCGAACCACTGAGCTAAATGCCTGGCCCTTAATAGTCATTTCTATGAGAAAAAACTAAGCCTTGACTCCTGGAGTTTCCCCCTCGCCTCTCAGATTAAGTCGAAATAATTTTGCTCAGGGATACAGTACAATGCCAACTGGAGCCAGAGTCACCACTTGGGCTGTGTAATTAGGGGTATATGTCCCCCACCTTCTTCCAGCCTCAGCTCCTTCCTCTGTGAGATGGAGCCAGGGATGCAGATCCAGACTGTATTGGCATCTGAAAGATGTTCAATGGCTCCCTGTGGGCACCTCTCTTGCCATTTTCCCACACAACCCCAGACTCCAACTGGAAAAAACCGGCTGCCTTTCCCCAAGACATAATGACTCCTCTTCACTCCTTTTCTCTGTTTGCACCCCTCTAGTCACTTGGTAAACTCCTCAATCTTGTAAATCTTCATTCTTTACTTCAGAGACATCTCGGACTCTGGTTCCCACCTGCATGCTAAGCAGGACCGCCCCCCCCCAATCCCCTAAGGGCAGATCCCAGGACACACAGTTCAAGAGGCTTCTGAGCTCATCTGAGCTTGGGGTGGGGATGGGAGAGGGCACACCCCAGTGCCCTACACCCTCAGGGTTGTGGGAGCTGCTCCCATGGTCTTTCTGAACCTGTGACTATGAAGTTAGATGGTTCCAACTGCCTCACTCACCACCCAGGCCTGGCCAGGGCACAGTGTCTGGCACCCAGAAGCTGGTTAACAACCAAAACAACAAATGACTGCCACCACCGAAGAGCAAGTGACCACGTCTGCTGTGCGGGGAGGTGGTTACACTGTTTGTGCAGTGAGTCAGCCTGCAGTTAAGTGACTGTGTTAGCACTGGGTTCCAGGTATCAGAAACCACCATCACAAAATGAGCCCGACTCTCCATTTTCATAATGGTGATCCAAACCTAATACTCAGATTTTGAAAAACAATCGATGCTCTAGACTTTCATTTTATCTCTTTAATTCAAAAATTTTAAACTCGAGGTAAAATTCTGCCTATAATAAAACTACCTTATGAGTAACAGAAAAGTACTTTAGGAAATTTATTAACTGATTTGAGCTGAATGAGTAATGTATGATTTCACTCAAAAATCAAAACTCAGAGGGGTCAGGGATTTAGCTCAGTGGTTCCAGCACCTGCTTTGCAAGCACATGGTCCCAAAACTGATCCTGGTAACCACATACAACAATGCCGGGTGTGGGACTCATGCCCACCAGCAATCAATACTATGTGCCACAGAGCCAGGCGTGACGGCTCACACCTGTGATCCCAGGACTTGGGAGGCAGAGGCAGGAGGATTGTTGTGGGTTCCAGGCTTGCCTGGGCTACCTAGTGGGCTC
Source organism: Petromus typicus (assembly GCA_004026965.1). Taxonomy (NCBI): domain Eukaryota; kingdom Metazoa; phylum Chordata; class Mammalia; order Rodentia; family Petromuridae; genus Petromus; species Petromus typicus. The sequence goes on along the minus strand of PVIR01005038.1, from coordinate 12,131 downwards.
AGGGTCAGCCTGAACTACAAAGCCAGACTCTGTCTAAAAAAAAAAAAAAAGTCAAGACCCAGGAAAGCTTTAATTCTGAGAATATCTTCTAATAATAATTTTTAGAATATCTTCTTGTGGAAATGGCTAAAGAAGGAAACAGACAAAAGCAGAAAAGACAGGATGCGCCAGCAATCGCCTGGGATCACAGCTGCTTCTGGGGATCTGACAGGCCAGGGTCTCTGATGGGCACCCTTGGGCTGGGCTCTGGGACACAGGCCCACCCCTCTGTGACACTTCTCCTGAGGAGTTGGGACAGCCTGGGGCAAGGTCTCAGTGTGTATTTAAATTCCTTATTTCAGTAACACAAAATAGTTCTACTACATCGCCAATGAAATTATTTCTACAGAGTAGAAACAAACATTTAACTACACGAATTCCTAAAAACACTCAACATCAAACAGTATATCTCTGTGATATCTACACAGTAACAACAAATTTATAATCATTACACAATGGTTGCTGGAACCAATCTGTTGGTTATTTCTTTAGAGTATTTGAGAATTTTCAGATGAATTCTAAGAAGTCCAGAGGTTGACAGGAAGCAGGTGACTTAAAGAGGAACAACCTTTCTTATTCCAAGCACTAGTATTAGGCTGAACTCAAACACTACCTCCTCTCTCTTCCCCACCCTTTGCAGAAGTTCAAGTTATCTGGGCCAGCAGGAAGCTTCCCCACCCCACCCCTGCAGGGGTCAAGACAGCCCGCTACTGCTGCTCCCCATCAGGTCCAAGTCTTTAACTTATGTTGATAATTGGCAGCACAATATGAATAAAAGTGGACTGGTATTAAACAAAAAAGCAAGGAAATAAGTATTCATTGAATGTTGCTGTTTTTCACAAGAACAGCAGCCACCAGGGCGTAACAGCAGCTGCACGCACAGTGCCTGGGCAAACCTAACTCTCGACATCACGTACCCAGGCTGCAGGATCACAATGACCCTGAGGGACAGGTGTCATTGATCTCACTTGGCCTCAGAATCTCCAACTGCAGCGTCCAAATACTGTTTCTCCTCAGGTTCAGCACTGTTAGTAAGACTGAAATGATTATATATACTACTACCATCACAAACACCTGGTCCACTGAAAATGATGATGGTTCAGCTGCATCTATAAACTGTCAGAGACTCAAACTAACAGCACTTATGTTAGAGATTGTGAGTGACGGACATAACCTGTGTGAAGAGATTCGGTGGTTACTATTCTGTGCCTTTAATGTCTTACTAGAAAAAAAGACAAAGACAAAGGCTAGTGCAAAGCTTCTGGCGTCAGAATATCTTCACTTCTCTGTTTCAAGCATAGCTAAGGGGAGAATGTGGCCTAGCTGCGGTAAGAAGGTAAGAATCCAGCAGAGATCACAGGGTGATGGGCTCTGACAGTGCTGGTGACAGGTGAGTGAGCCAGCCCTCCTCAGTGAGGATCAGCCTGAGTTAACCGCTGTCACTCCATCAAGGGCCTCTTCTGTGACAGGCTGAGGAGAGGCATGGGAACTTTCTACAAATAGTCAAGCTGGGTGTCATGTTGCCTGTCAGGTTTTCTCTCAGTTTTCCTGTCACTGTGCCTTCTCGCTGTGCCAGCTGCAATCCAGCACATGTGGGGTGCAAGAAGCTGACAGGATGCAACTCTGTGAAGGAGACTGTCCTGCGGTGTGAACCAGTGTTAGGCCGCATTTTAATCGCTATCCCTCTAGCTGGTTTGGGTTGGGTCTAAAGCCACTTTCTGTCCCAAAGCCTTAACTACGACGCTGAAGTTACAATCTCTTTTTGCTAGTTTATTCATCTTTCAGTCTCCACTACCAGGTTATATCAGAAGTCCAGAATTCCAAGTACATTTAGCAGAAGTCTTAGAGATTATAGCAAAAACCTGTAGGATCTAACATTCTGCCACTAGGAATTACCCTCTTACTCGCACCTGTCCCTTGATACTTTACAAAATCTCTGTCTATCCCAATCTTTCATTGTTTACCTTCAACAGTCTGCACACTTTGTGTCCCCAGCATTAGAAAAATGTATAGAATCACAGGGCTGGTATCAGTTCTGCGTGCCACCTTTAGAGGTACTCGCTATAGATGAGCACGTCACAGGCAATCACAGTTTGGACCCCCAAAATGCCATCCATGGCCTTCAGGAGGAACAGTGGAAATACCAGTATTTTCATTTTTAAGTTACTTATACTTCCTTGGGTTGCCTTGAAGCCATAAACATGTACTAAAGACTGAGAATTTGATGTAGAATATACACAACTTAAAAGACCATATTTAGCATGGTAGATGATGGGCCTCCAAGGAGAAGCAGAAATTGAGACCTTCTAAAGCTGGTTCAGCTTAGTATCTCACCTAAAAGCCATGTCACAGAGACAGAACGAGGACATTTTCAAGGTCGAAATGAGAATGTGGTGGGGCGAATGAACACACTTCCTATTTATTCATTAAAATAAAGCCACCTGGGAGTGGCTGTGTACTAGGCCTGGGCTGATCTATATACTACTCTAAAGACCATGGTCCCACAGGAAAGAGCATTTGGGACTTAAGGGAAAGAAAGTCCATGGTAGGAGTGTTAGGAGTAGTTGCTGTGGGAAAACTGGGAGTGGGATTGGAACCATCCACCCAGGCAGCAGTTTCTCACCCAATAATTTATTCATGGTGCATCTCCTTTGTGCTAGGTTCTGGGGAAAGGATAGCAAGCAACAACAGGCCTCGCTCTATTCTCAAGGACCTCAAAATCTGGGATTCTCTTAGGAGATTAGGAATCCAAAGAGGCCACTTTACTTTGGGAGAATTGCCAAGAAATCAAGCTTGAATCTTTTGTTAAACCACAAGTCCTCAGCAGACCATCAGCTGCTTCACCCTTAGCTAATGACCTTAACTGTTTGTCCCGCTAAGCATCACCGTTAGTGCCCTTCAAGGCTAAAGATGACACAGTTTGCAGGTTTCTTCTTCTGGAGTTCTGTGGAATTTTTATCATACCTCCTGCTTACTTTGGCAAAATCTTTTCTCTCCTCCCACCCCAAGCTTTCAACCAATATTTTTTTCATAGTATATAAGCTGGAATCGATGGCAGAAATCTTGAGTTGAATCAAAATAGGCATAATCTTCTAACATTTTCAAGATAACTTTTGAGATGAATTTAGATCTTAGCATTATCATGTTTTGAAATTCATAAAGGAAATTTTATAAGATGAATTTGAATTTTTCTTCTAGATTTTGCCAGTATCACTAAACAATTAGAAAACTGGGTGATTTTCAGTTTTAAATTGAGCTTTGGGGGACCCTTTAGCCATGGTTAGGTTGTACTGAGGGCTAAGGATTTGGACTGCTAAACCAAAACATTTGGGGCTCAATTTTAAGTTCAAAGTCTAAATGGAACCCTGCATTCTATGTCTCACACTGCACATGTTAAGCCTTGTAGATAGGTTTGGTGCCCCAGTTCAAAACAAACGGCCAGCAGCTAGTTATACACCAATTCCAAACCAAAGGCACAGTAGTGAGACCAGTACTCCTGGGATAAATATATAGCTATTTGTTCACTAAATATTAATGACTTAAAGAGGAAAAAAAAGTCCTTCAATTTAAGAGTCGGAAATTTAAGTGACTCAAAGACAAAGGACATGGTATTCAGCAGATCAATTCCTAACAATTCCCCTGGAGGACTGTGTATCAAAATGGCACTACTGGGAAAGGCAGTGACACACCTTTTAATATGCGATGCTGTAACTGCTATGCATAAAATAAGAAGCGATGTGTATGCAGTAGCGATTGAATTGTTGATGCAAACAGTTGCCTTGAGGTATAAAAAAACTGAGCATGAAATGAGAGGTTCATGCAGGCCTATGAGCAAAACAAAAACAGAAATCCAGAAACCAGCCCCACCCCCCAGTGTACCCTCCCTCCCGGCCACCCTGCCCACCCCCAATTTTTCCTGTGGGCTTAAAACCCTTCTGTTTTGGAAAACCTACAGGCTGTATACATTCACCTGGTGGCTCATGAAGACCAGAAACACTGTCATAGAAAGAAGCTCTCTGAATATTCTGAATCTCTAAAGCAGAGAAACAGTAAAAACAGGAGGACAGAAGAGCAAATACACAAACACTTCAGTTAGTGTGAACGACATTCGACATCACAAGTAAACTTTGAAACTGGGCTCTAGAGGCAGCCAGTCCAGGGCAGATCCCATGCAAACATTACTGTTTAGAGAATTTGCACATTTCGCCAAAGTCCTTTATGAAATAAGTCCCAGCGGTGTACACTGTATCACACCGATGCTTAAATGATCACCCAAGCATGTGCAGGATGGTATCTTCGAGTAATAGGTGCTAGTCATCTATCACAAAAACATTTTGCATTCAGTACACCAGGACAAGACTGTAGTTAAGGTATAGCACTGTGGTAAAGATAAATACTAGTGTCTTGTTATCAAAAATTCACATGGCTGTGAAGTTTTACTTCTAGTACAGGCTTTGGAAACAAAATTTACTTTAAATACAAATTACCAAAAGATGGGTAACTACCATTAAGGAAAACAAAGTTTAAGTTCTCTTGTAGCACAATGTTAAAATAATCAAATCCTAAGAAATGGATTATATCATTATCACAAGACTACCCTGGGAGGAACATTTACATGAAAATGCAATCCCTAGTTTTTTTTTTTTTTTTTAATAAGCTTTAAGAAGTGGCAAGAAATCCTATGAAGTGGGTAGAGAGATCCCAACATAGTATCTTCTACAAAAATGAGGATACTATGACTCTCTAGGGCAGGGCTGCCACTGATACATCTTATTCCTCCTGGTTTGGTCTTGAGAAAACTCTGTAAAACCCTAAGACAAAATGGCTTTTAACATAAAATGTCTTATACACAAGGCCCCAACACTTCATAGGCAAGATGTATATGTCTACATCATATATTCATCCATTTACGGTCAGCGTATCCTTTTCTACTTCTGCAGTTCAGTGGCTATGAAAATAATCATGCCATTTGCTTTCCCCAAAAGATGCTCTTATTCCAGGAGATCTTGACCTCATGAACGAGCAGCAATGATTCCTCACCTTAGAACCTCGTCCAACTTCTGTGCCTGCCTCTGACCCTGTATACAAAACACGGTCTCCAAAGTTAGACAAAGCTGGTGCTGCTCCGCTACCTGCCTCTGGCCCTGAATGACAGCATTGCCTATAGTGAGCGACCCCTGAGGTCTTGTCACTCAGATTCAGTTGGCTGTGCACTAACTTCCCACTAACAGTGGCATGGACAGGAGAGCAAGCATGTACAACTGTCACAGAGCAGAAGCAGTCAGCCAATCAAAAACAAGGTAGGTAAGACTTCTTGTAGCTTACTGTGACCTACTGTGTGTTGTGTGTGTGAGTGTGTGTGTAGCAAGCAAGGGACACAAGCAGGGCCGTGCAATCAGTGCAAGACCAAGTACAGAACAGGGATGGTGCAAAGGGAAGGGGGAAGGGGCTCAGGAAGGCTGTGGCAGTTTCCTCTTCTGTAATCAAATAAATAACTCCTATATCTAGCAAGTGGAAATCACAAAAATGCAGGTAAGGAAGCTCTGGACACGGTCCTACCTGTAAGACCTGTCACATGTGATCTGTAACTTGTACTCAGCACTCCAGCCTCTCATATCCACCATGATCTGGCCAGGCTTCCAGACCTGAAACCTTACCACCCTGCTGCCAGAGCCCTCGCCATGAGGCCTAGAACTGAAAGAGGAAGCCCAGCGAGCTGGGAGCCGGAGGACAGGGAGACAGCACATCTTTCATTGCTTCCACGTCTGCCTCACAGGCCTTGCCAGGGAAGCATCTAATTAGATGTGGAGTAGTACAGAAATGGGTCAAGACACAGTTTTTGGTTGAATATAAAAATAGGAGTCAAAAGGAGGCTCCTAATGACAGAACATGTATATAAACCCAGGGCCTAATTTCCTTTATTAATGTCAGTGTTCTCTACTTACTTTTCTTCAAAGCAAAGAGAAGCAGCTTCTGAGTGTTTGATAGGGAAAATCCTTTCCTTGGAAACTTCTCAGCATTCCTCCCAGGTCCATAGTGACCTTCAGTTCCCTCCCTCTCACTTCTATCTTAGGGTCTTTTTTTTTTTTTTTAGGTATTTTTGAGACAGGGTCTCGCTTTGTGGTTCAAACTGGCCCTGAGCTCAGCCTCCAACTTATATCACAGCAATCCTCCTGCCTCTGCCTCCCGAGTGCTGGGATTACAGGTGTGAGCCACCACGCCCGGCACTGTGGTATGTGGTACTGGTTGCTGCTGGGCATGAGTCTCCACGCCCAGTATGGTATGTGGTTGCTGGGAATTGAACCCGGGCCCTTATGCTTGCAAGACAGGCGCCGGAACCACTAAGCTATATCCCCGGCCCTATCTTAGGGTCTTTTACCCCAATCTAGCCAACAAACTGCTTCTTCCTCAAATTGAGACCAAGCAAACCTGATGATGGTCTTTATCCAAACTCCCTTTAAACCAACCCATCAGGGAGTCCTCGGGAGCAAGCCTGGCTCTGGCCACCGTGCCACTTCCTGCTCACTGGCCCTTCTTGCTCCATCCCTACTTTAAAACCACGGTGGACACTACTGAGAGCCCCTCCCGACCTCTGGCCTGTGGCTACCGATGCTCCTTCCTCTGATACCAAGCTCACTTCTGAAAATGCCTCATGAGGTACGCAGCCCCTGCTGAGCTACTTCATGTACTTTTTTCCCCGAAAGTGCTGAACGTGCCATGAGACATAAAAGCTGGGAAACCGGCAACGACAACACTACGTGGCCCTCAGTGAGTGCTCAGTGTGTGCTAGCTTTCAGTTTAATCTGTATCATTATCCTTCAAGGGCTAAGAAAATGGCATCCTTCATGACATTTTACTTTAGCATCCCAGAAAAAAGTAGTTGCTTCCTCTGTTGATCATTTTAAAAAACTTACTCCATACCACTCACATGGCCTCAATCACAGTCTGTGTATGGACTTCCTGGTCTTTACTGTTCTAAGGTTTGGAAAGTGTGCCAGGAATGGAGGCTGAGCAAATGTGTGTGTTCACATGGCCTCCACAGGGTCCACCAGTTGTAACTGAGTCATCTGAGCTCAGTCTTTCTTCTCTCTAGTTCTGGTTTCTCAGACCCCACTTCAACATCGTCCAGCAGGGTAGCTCAGAGAAGTCCACTCTCAAGAGCCTGTGCCCTCCTCCTCAGACATTCCTCAGCTGACTAGGCCATGGCAAGGTGCACTGGGTATTCAGTAACTGGAAAAGGCTTCTCTTCAAAAGTATAAAGACGAAAAAATTTGATTTAACTTTCAAGAAAGTTAACTCGCTCCGCCATTTGACTAGTGTAAACACGTTACTCCCAGGACGTGGACACGCACCTGTGCACACCGTGCCCTGCCCCTGCAGGGTTCTCACTGGCACTGCGCCTGGCGCTCATGGCCACCTCTCCCATGGTCACTTAGTGTTCATTCTAATTTTTCCTTTGCCTCAACTACCCTAAGCCCTTTGTTTCTTGCCTTTTGTGTTTCTTTCCCTCTATGTTTTAGAAAACAGCTAGACTCTTAGATCTTGAGATGCCATAGAGAAAGAAGTATACAAATTACTCAGCAGGCCTGGCCTCAAGGTCAAGGTCTAGGCAGAGGTAACTCCAAGGCTAAGGTCCTACATGGCCTGAGGCTGAGCAGAGAAGGAGACAGAACCAGGGTGAAGTTACACAGTGAGAGCTGAATTGCAGGAGAAGACATATACATATAGTGTCCCCACTATATGTAACAACACGTAAATGTTTGGTTTTTCTGGTATTAGGTAAAATTTAGGCTACAATAAACATCACCAAAAACCTTCACCTGAGGTTCACACCCCAAAGAACTCTAAGGCCTAATGGAAATAGAAGCAATCGATCCATAAGTTACCAGAAAGTTCACTCACCAGCCACTCTCTGTGTTTGTGTGTGTGGGTGTGCGTGAGCGTGAGAGGGCAGCACTAGTGGAGGACACAGCTTGGCAGACCTATACGCAACAACACCAGGTAAGGGGCACATGCAGGGCTGCTTGGAGATTCCATCCCTATACCCTTAGGTTCTAACTCGATTATCATTGGGGAACCTGAGGCACCATGTAGTTCTTTGTGGGTCTGAGCTTAGAATATTTCCACATTCCCCACAGCATCTGACCAAGAGGACAGATGTTTTTATCCATTCTTAACCGAAGCATTTTCAAAATGCATACCTTCTGATATAATGGCAGCCCTGCTCTAGGAAAAAACTTTAAAGTTAAAAAAAAATCTATCTATCTATCTATATATATATAAATATAAACAAAGAACCATACATAAACCTTAACTACAGCAGATTCCAGCCAGGCTTAATTATAAACAGAAGCACATTCTTACCATCCTTCCAGAGCTCTGCCACGAATCTGTCCGATGACTGGTGTAGGAGGGTGGCCACATTGTCATTCAGAGGGTCCATGTTCTTCATTAGCCACTCATCTGCCTTATAGTCCACCTACCCCATACCAAAACCAAATGTGGTGAAATGGAAAACACCAGGCCAAATGCAAAAGCAATAGACATCTTACGACTTAGTCAAAAACTTCTGTGAAACAATTTTTAAAAAAAAGGACCGTCTCAAATGCAAAGTATTTGCAATATAGATTTCTGCATTTATAAGCACCTTTGTTACACTTCTGTAAAACATGGCAAAGTTACCAGCATGGCAATTTTCAATGGAGTTATTCAGTGTAAGGGCTCTTACCTTCCCCGCATAATGTATAATGCAAAAGTCAGCTTTGTCTTTCAGCTGCCGAGGTTTCTGAAACTTCGAGTGGGAACCTTGCTCTTGAACGAGTTTTTCAACAAAGGTTTTATCTGTGGCTTTAGGGAACCAGCACTCTTCGTCCAGAAGGGCCAGGACACCAGGAGGGTTCGCCTGGTCAGGAGAGGCAAGAAGAACTGTATGTCACTGATACCACTGGGCTTGACGGATGAACTTCTCGTACAATCAGTTCTGCTTTTAGGTTTTTCTTTTTGGTACTGGGTTTGAACTCAGGACCTTGAGTTTTAAAGGCAGATGGCACCACTGAGCTACATCCCTGGCCCTCCAATTAGTTTTTGTAAGAATCTATGACAAATCTATTACAAAGATGGAAAGGAATGCTCAGAACATCACCAGTCTTTTTTTTTTTTTTTTTTTTTAAGGTTTTTTGAGACAGGATCTCGCTTTGTAGTTCAGGCTGGCTCTGAGCTCAGCCTCCAACTCACATCACAGCAATCCTCCTGCCTCTGCCTCCTGAGTGCTGGGATTACAGGGGTGAGCCACCACACCTGGCACTGTGGTGTGTGGTACTGATTGCTGCTGGGCGTGAGTCTCCACACCCAGTATTATATGTGGTTAATGGGGATCGAACCTGGGCCCTTGGGCTTGCAAGACAGGTGCCGGAACCACTGAGCTAACTCCCCGCACATCACTAGTCTTAAACATTGACATCTCAAACTTCTAGGGACAGTTTTCTTCAAAGAAAACTGATGAGCAACTTTTCTAGTCCCTTCCTAAAAATGTAAACAGTAAGTTATCTAATTTCAAGTAAATAGTCCTTCCAAAACTGCAAATAAATGAGTCAAAAAGGAACTTGTAGGGATGGTGGTGGAAAGACAAAACTAGTGTTGAGGTTTAAAGATTGGCTCAACAAACTTTTCTAAGATCTGAATGAATTAATTGGTTAGAGATTTTATATCCTAGGTGATATAAATGATGACTAAATAAATTATACACTTGGTAAAAGTCTTTAAATAGTACTAAGTATAGAATGTGGATAGTGATGAAGTAATTCATTAACTGCAGTAGACATTTATTTTACCAAACATTGAGAGCCTACGTTATGCCACTCAATTATAGGTTTATTGAAAAAAGGCCTTGACAGAGATGGGTTTTACAGCCAGGGTAGGGCTATTGGGAGTCACTGCTAACGGGTATGAGGGTTTTGGGGGCTGCGGGGGGGGGGTGATGAAAATCTCACAGAATTAGAGGGTGGTGATGGGTGCATGACTTTGCGAATATACTAAAAACCACTGCACTGTAGCCTTAAAAGGATGAATATGATGCGAATTTATCTCAGTTAAAAAAAATAAAGGCCTAGAGCTTGTCATTCACTGGAATGATTTTTTGGCGGTAAAGAACATGTGAAAATGAAATATTTATAGAGAAATGGTCTATGTTCGTAATGCCTCTGGGTCACTACTAATTGCCATACTACAAATACAAGTGTGTGCGACAAGACTGAACTTGTACTCATTTTTAGGCATATGCAGGAAATCAGTTCTTTTTAATTAAACTGAAGATTGAACCCAGGAAGTGCTGAGCTGTTGTCCCTGCCTTTCATTTTTTAAAAAAATTCTGAGACTGAACCTCACTAAGTTGCCCGGGCCTGGCTCAAGTTTGGGTTTCCCTACCTTCAGCCTCCTGAGTGACTGGGTTTCAAGTGAATGCCGTGCCGCCTGGCCAAAATCAGTTCTTTTCAATTCCTCCACCTTCGAGGACTTTTAGGACTTCAAATCAGCTCAAAGAAGACCTTGCTCAGAGGGAATCAAAATTAGGCTGAAGAGCAAGGGCTCAGAGCAGCAGGTAATTCAACCCACCCCAATCACTTGATAGCTTGAAGAAATGAAAACTCAAAGACATCTAGCTTTTTAACCGTAATTTTTTATATTTCTAATCCACTTTAATGAAAATATTTCCAAATTCCACAAAATCCCAAATGTGATTTAATCTTTTCTAAATAACTCAGTGGCAGCTGATAATGAATATTCATTATTGAATCTCATTTCTATTTTTTCTACTTTAGCCTTGAGTGTCAAGATCTCTAGTATTACTTCTTCTTTTGGCTACTTCTAAAGAACTAGAAGGTTAGGAGCTACATTTCTGTATAATGGCCAGGCTTCTGCCGCCCAGAGCTTCACAGCCGTGCCTGGTACCACCTCACCCAGCGAAGGCCTGGGTTTATGAGTGGTCCGGTCAGACTGGTACAGGATAGGCAGGTGCCACCAATCTTTTCTCTCTATTTTGAAACGAACATCAGTGGAACCATGAACTGATACCATTCTACCTAATTACCAACAAACTGTACTATATAGTTTAATTTTTTTCTTAAATCAGATACGATATTTCTATGACTAAACAGAATAACCCTAAAGGGAGTCAGCATTAAGTCTGGAATTCCTTCCCTTTCTGAGCTGTCTCTCATTCATTCATTCATTCATTTCTGCGGTACCGGGGACTGAACTCAGGCTCTTGTGCTTCCAAGATAGGTGTGGTACTACTTGAGCTAAATCCCCAGTCTCTTCAGGTAGGGATTTAGGGTTTTAGGGAAGAGCCTAGAATCCCACCCCAAGAAGTATAGGAAGGAAGATGAAAGGAGGAAGGAAAAGAGAATAGAGAGAGGAAGCGAGGAGGGGAAGGAGGAAGGAATTAACTAAGCTCACTGCCCATAATGCCTAGATATAGCAGATTACTGTGAATGTCTATTCTCCCCCCTCCCATACTTTCTGAATACTCCAGCCAAGTGACTCCCTAGAGTCATCCCTTTCAAAGTGTTGCTTACCTGCTAATTTCTGTCCATAAAATTCAGCCCCAAACCATCTCTTCCTTCCTAACATCTGTATCTGTGACTCTCAGACTGTGGTTTTTTTGGATTCACAAAGCATCGCTTATACCAATGAGCTACCAGTACTATGCTCTCTTCTGACCTTTGGTGTTAGCATCACATCTTTGAGGACCATACTGATGCCATCTATGCTTCCCCAGGGACCTGGTTTCCCTATGGGGATTCACAGAATACTATCAGGAATTTAAGAAATTCTTGCCATCTCTCAATATCATTCTAACCCAGTGATATTTATACTTAATATATCTGCAAAATAACTGAAAACATGAACATCAAAATCTCTTGCCTTATCTATTATACTGTGACTCAGTCGTGAGAGATGAAATTAATTACTTTCTGCATCATTCTGACTTTTAGAGTAATAATGTTATGCAAAAGTTTAAAAATGTGAAAAATAGCATACAAAGGATTTTGTCCTAAAACATAAAGCAAAAAAATGTAATTAAGAGATATTAAGAT
>PVIR01005037.1:0-74729 GCA_004026965.1 Petromus typicus | reverse complement strand
GTGTGTTTTTAAGCACCACTGAGCATGAGCACAGTGCAGGGCACTGATAATCTGGGAAAGGAAAAGCCAGGGATCCCTGACACCAGGTGCTGGCTGCTTGGCCTTGGCACCCAGCCTGCAGAACTGTGAGAAAATAAATTTCTGTTCTATACATTTCCCAGTGGTATTCTGTTATAGCAGCACAAAAAAAACTAAGATGCTATGTTAAAGAGCCAAAAAATTAAGGTCCAAAGCAATTTATCCTTGTAGCCGAAAATATTCTGAGGGACATTAACCAAAGATCTTCTACAAAGGACAGAAGATTTCTATGTTTAAAAAAAAAAAAAAAAAAGCTAGCACTTAAAAAAAAGAAGATTCCAAATCAGCTAGCACCCGCTCTGGGGCCACATGAAAGGAAATGAAGAGAATACCAGGGCTTGTCCCACGCTCCCTGAGCAGCACGCCCTGCAGAGGAAGCAAAACCTTAGCAGTGCAGACTCTATTCACTCCAACTCGACGTCCACTCACCCAGCCTTGGGTCATGTCTATGCACCAAAACAAAGCTCAAGGGTATTCACCACTGTGTTCTTCAGTCTGGAAAATATTCATCAAACCAAACACTTTAGGTGAAAGCTTAAATAAAATGCCTATCTCTGTATCAAATGCTATGTAACTATTAAAATTGCATTGTAGATGAATATTATTTAATGTTTCCAGAAACATTGAATAAAAATAGCTAATTCCAAAACAGCACACGGTGTGCAGCATTCAAAGACTGCATGACATGTGATTAAAACTCACCCGGAGTTCAAAGGTTACTCTGCAGCTTGTCTGTGTAAACTTGGGCAAGGAGTTAAATTGTCTATGATACGACTTCTTCAGGTAGAAAATGAGATAAAAATAATGTTCACATCATAGGTTACTGTGAGGTTATGTTAGTTTTTATGCTAAAGTGTCTCAAAGAGTACCTGGAACATGGTAAAAAATAATGCCAAGAAACTACTATTATTCATCGCTTAAACGTGTGATAAAAGTTTGGGTGGATGGATTTGTATCTGTGTGTGCACACATCCATGGTCATGTATATTTTTCATGTATACATGCATGTATATGTATGCTTGCATGCACTCCTTGTGTGGAAGGAGAGAGAACACACGGGGGGGGGGGGTTATGGTTTAGATCTAAAATATTTCCACACCAGGCATCTGACACACACCTGCAATCTCAGCACTCAGGAGACTGAGGCAGAAATTGCCATTACTTCAAAGCTACCGTGGGCTGCAGAGGGACATCAAGAACAGCCTGGGCTCCATATAACACCCTGTCTCAAAAAATCTAAAATAGGGCTGAGGATTTAGCCCAGTGGTTCCAGCACCTGTCTCGCAAGTGCAAGGACCCTGGTTCAATCCCCAGTAACCACATAACAATACTGGGCGTGGAAACTCATGCCCAGCAGCAATCAGTACCACATACCACAGTGCCGGGCGTGGTGGCTCATGCCTGCAATCCCAGCACTCGGGAGGCAGAGGCAGGAGGATTGCTGTGATGGAGTTTGAGGCTGAGCTCAGGGCCAGCCTGAACTACAAAGCAAGACCCTGTCTCCAAAAAAAAAAAGAAAAAGAAAAAGAAAAAGAAATGCATTGCTAAGGAAAGTCACACTCTCTGAAGTGTGAGGTCAGAATTTTAGAGAAATCTGGGATTGTGGTGTGCCCTGAAAGGTATCCTACACAACTTTTAATGAACTCCAATAGTTCAGTTTCTCTTTTTCTCATCTCAGAATGTGAAAGGTGAATGGGGAAAGGAAAAGATCTGATCCAGAGCTGGCCTTTGAGCCATTTAGACCTATAGATTCCATCACATCATAGTAACCTGCAATATTTACAGTGCCCAGGTGCATTTCACCTGATCAAAAATATAAATGCCTTTTTGCATGAATAGGTATGCATGACCTATTAGCCTTTTAATCACAAGGGGGAAAAGTATATTTGCTCAGAACTATAATGGATAAGCCCCTGAAGCACTCCACAAAGCAACATCTGGAATTCATCACAAAGCTATGCTATTCAAAGAGCCAGCCTAAGTGAGATAGGCGAGGCTTTAAAACTTACACAAACATGTTAGTGGGCTGAGACAGGGCAGGCTACAAGCCTATCTTCAATTTATTCTGCTCCTCAACACTTAGTAGAGAGGACTAAAGATAATTACTAATAGGACTAAGCTGAAAAGTCCTTGAAAACATATTGATTAGGAACCAAAAGGCTAGGGAAGGTTAAAAGTCGAGATACCTCTCAACATATAGCTGTGCTTTTAGATGTGGTGGGGAAAGGAGAACGAGTCCTGGGTGAAAATCAGAACCTTGCCATGCTTTCCTGTGGTATAGTCAGAGTAGCATCCTTAGGATAGCTCAGTTCCTTGTCTTCTAAATGATCTTTGTCCTTTGTACCCCACTGAGGCTTCCTGCACCCAAAAATACTGCCACCCTGAAGAGATTGTATTCACAGGCTATCACCTACCCAGGGGCAAGTACTGCTCCTGGTGAGAGTTCCGTAGCCCAAGTAAATACTCAAGTCACCTTGGCAAGGACCAATATCCTGCTCATAACAGAAATCTTGTCTGTGCTGTGGGAGATCCCTGGGGACCCAGGTGATGGGAAAAGCCTGCAAGAGAGCCAAAAGTCATGTGAGCAGATTCCTAGGTCACAGAATTAGAATCAAAAAGGGTAGGGTCCTGAAATCAGAGCTGATTTTAAATTTGAGCTCTGTTTCTTTAGTGCTGGATTGCTTTCTGAGCCTTCGTCCCTTTGAAAGTCAACAGAAATAATAGCACCTGTCTGAACTGCCAGGAGATAAAAATATTCAATTATGTGACACACCTAGAACAAAGCCAGAATCTTCACAGAGCTCAATAAATACTTCTTCTTATGATGCCTTTGGTAGTCTACCCTTAAGAATAACTGTACAGAATCTCATTGTCACACTTTTGTGACAGCCTCCTGAGGACAAGGAACACAGGAACTTCTAAGGTCTATGAGGGTAAAAGGCTTCCGGTTGTATTGCTACAGCTTATAGAATGTCTGAATATGAAGAGACCAGAGGCTGAGTGCTTCCCACCCAAAATATTCTTCCAGAGACACAACTTGTCTTTCAAACAAAAGTCCTCTATGGAAAATCAACAGAACACACATAACAAAGTTGACTTGGTAGATGTGGGAGGGGGCAGAAGCCTCCTACTTACCCTTCTTCCTCATCCCTGCAGTGGCGTGCTTGAAACTTATTCACCAACCTCCCAGCCCCAAGTGACATGGTTCACAAATTAGTATTCTCCTTTTATTCTGTCTCCTCTCTCCTTTTATTCTGAGAAATTGAAGCCCAGAAAGACCAAGCAGCTGCACCAGTGTTATTCAGGGATGAGTGACACAACCAGGTCTAGAACCCAAAACACTTTGCATGAGATGAGGATGGTCAACCCCAGAGATATTACAGAGAAGGGCAGAGAAGAGACTTGTCCATGGTGTTCCTGCCAACTCACCATCTCCCAGCGATCCAGTCCCCTCATTCTAACCGTGGACAAATATTTCCTGTTCCTAACACAGTGCTCCTCTGCTGTCTGCCTCCCCAGAGTATCTCATCCCTGAGCCACTTTGTTCTTCTCTTCTCAAAACTTATCTCCCTCCCCCTTGTTCCTTCAGATTCTGCTCAGTAAAGATGAACCTACTGTCCATCAGTCCATAAATGTATTTTTGGATGCATAGATATTACTAAATAATTTCTATAAATACTATTATAGTTTGGGCCTGGATGTCCCTTCAAAGCCTCACATAGTCATAGGTGGATGAATCCAGAGTGTGTGATGCTAGGACTAAGGGCGTGTGGTCACTAAATCACTACATGTGAGTGATTGGTTTGGCATCACCCTAATCCTGGTAGTCTGAATTTTAAAAATGGAGCAGAAAGATGTTAAAGTCTCTTTTTTCTTTGCTACTCCCGGTGCCATGAAGTGTTGCCCCTCTGTCACTCTGCCTTGGAGGCAGCTGAATATGGACGGAAAGCTCTATGAACTATAAGCCAAATAAACCCTTTCCTCTAGCTTCTGATGCTGGGTATTTTGTCTCGGAAACAAGAGAAAAATAACTAACACAAATACATTTTAACAAGGGCCTTATAGAAAATAATTTTTGGAAAACATAACCAGGCTCATATTTTTCTCAAGAAACTTCTCTCAAATCATATGATGTTCTCTCTAATCTCATCATGCCTTCTCTTGGCAATACTAAGATCGTTCATCCAACAACGTTAGTCACTCTGGCCATATCTCTGACTCAGCCATGTTCCCATTTATTACTTGCCTCCAAATACAGCCAATTTCCTACTACTGTGTTTGATTATAAGGAGAGAGAGCCTTGGGAAATCAGAGGGAGAAGAATATAAGAGGGAAATGGAGCTGAATTAAATGTACAGCTATAGTTAGGATGTCCCCCCAAATTTACATATTGGAAGTTCATCTTCAGGGTTATAGTTTTATGAAGCAGAAACTTGAAGACACGTGTAAGTCATGAGAGCAGAGTCCTCCCAGATGGGTTTAGGACTAATAAAAGGAGTGGATTCCTTCTCTTCTACTCTTATGCTTTACAAGGGCACTGTATTCATCCTTTCCAGAGGACACAGCAACAAGGAACCTTCTTGGAAGCAGACTGCAGGAGTCACCAGACATCAAACCTGTCCATACCTTGATCGTCCCAAACTCCGGGAGCTTAAGATAAATTTCTCTTGTTTATGAATTACCCCATCTGTGATATCTTATCAAAGCACAGACAAAGACAGACACCCAAAGGAAACCTGATGAGACTCAAGGCAACCCTTAGCCATCAAACCTCCATAAAACCTCCATAAAAATCAAAAACAAGTTACATACTTCCAAGGTACAATGGCACAAAGTAAACACTCCTATTCTGAAATGGAAGAATAGAGGGATAGAAGGAATTATACCAGTGCAAGACCAAAATTCATGAGGCTAAACATCAAGTCCTATTGCTCATGCCTGACACCCAGAGTTCATGTTAGTCAAACGTGAATTCCAAAAGTCTTGAGCCACTTGGACCGGGGCTATAACTCAGTGCCTGCCTGGTAGTGTGAGGTTAAGAGTTCAAGCCCCAGTAGCAAAGAAAGTTTTGAGCCACTCCCCTCCTACACCCTTCCTGGCTGCAGCAGAGCTGCACACAGAGCTGCTTGGGCTGACTGTACTCATGGACAGCAGCTTTCCTCAGTAGAAGTTCCACATTCCTGGCATCTCTCACTTCCTGAGGTTTCTGCTGTACCTTCAGCTTCATTCCCACACACACTGTGCATTATTTTTTCTCTCCGGAGCTCCTTTCCTGGCCTCCTTTTGAAATCTGGGTGAAAACCTAGATTTTACTGTTGACATTCAATCAGCATTCTGGTCGCCTGAGCTCCAGCAAGAATATCTCCATCAGACTCCACTTGCTCGTTGCATTCTCTCTCTTCTCTAATCCACATCTCCAAGCCTTTCCAAACTCCTCAGTAAACCAGCTCCAAAAGCGTCTGAAACATAGTCAGGTATAACCACAGTGACAATCCCACACCTGGCATCAGTTTCCTACACTAATCATTTTCCCATTCCGAGACACAATACCTAATATTCACAGTTTAAAGGAGGGAAGGTTTAATTTAGTTTGAAATTCAGGACATTCAATACATGATTAGCAAGCCCCAAGGCAAAAAACTTCATGGCATAAGGACATGTGCCTTACTAATCTGCTAAATGTTTCTTAATCTAATAAAGTTGACATATCAGGATTAACAGTCACAGATATAGTAGCACAAAAATAACTAGCAATTAGATCGAAGCTCCAGTTTTAATTCCCTAATTAGCTAACTATCAACTTGGAAATTCTCATTGCCTCTTTAATCCCATGTCTCCTCAACTATAAAGTAGAGAATGACTTTAAAGATCTTTCAATCAGCTGAATGATTCTGTCAGATTTCAATATGGTTACTCATGGGAAAGACAGTAAAGACAACTGGCCTCCAAAACTGAGTGTTATTCCTTCTGTAGCTTCCCCTCCTCTACTGGGAAGCAGCAGCCTCACCAAACACTATTCCCAGGCACCTTTGTGTCTGTTTTCACTGACAGAAAATGAGCTGAAGTGATGTGTGTCACTTCCAGGTAAAGTGATTTAGACATAAATGTGCTTTTACCATTCTCTTCTTTTCTTCTATTTCTGGCTATTGTTCGCAGATTCTGAAGACCTGTAGGAAGCAGAGCCACAAAACCTGTGGTCGTCCACGATGTCAGCCCAAGATCAGGCGCTAAGGCCCAGACCAGGAGGATGAGTGAGCAGTCACCACGCAGACCCTGGCGAGATTTTGGAAAACACTTCCGTTTTTTTATTGAGGATTACACACATATAGAGAACACGGAGAGTGAGCACAGCTATGAGCACATATGTGCAATGGGGCTGTAGCTAATTGATGGGGTGCATATTTTTTGCCTTTTATGGTTAGCTCTTGGGCCAGCAAAGGAGTCACGACTAAAGGAGGCCCCCAAGCAGCCATAGGCCAGTTGCTGTGCATGGGAGTAAGCGTGCTTGAACTCTTTTGGATGTCTCTTAGCTTGCTATGAGAAATACGTGTGGCGTACTTGACCCAACTAGACTTGAACTTCTCGTTAAAACACCAAAGGACCCTAAATAAGAATCAGCACTTGAAGGAAGCCATCACTAATGCTGGGCTATGACATAAACGATAATCAGCTTTCATGAGTGAAACCACAGACATTTTTTGGTTTATTTATTACTAGCAGCAATCGTTAACCTAAATAATACTCAAAGTAGACAATTTAGAGTTTTGATACAACTTGAAAAATATTTATGCAAAGCATTATGCAAATAACTGAGGACTGGACAATGAAAGATATATAATCTTTTTCCAGGCTGACGCCTAGTAGAGCATAGAGACATGTATTCAAGTTATTATGTTACAAGGCAACTTCCATAACAACTAGTATACAGGGGACAGGAAGAGAGTGAACAAAGACCACCCAGCTCAGCTCTCTGACTACTCTGGAAAATATCCAAATGAATCCTAATTAGTCTCCAGAGAGAGCCAAATTTGTTCTCCTTAAGACATGTCTCCTAATACTCGGAGTGACCTCTACCACCTCCAGGATGCCTAGCATAGTCCATGATAAGAATGTGATTTGCCCCAGAACTGTGTTTCTTCCTCTCCTTACTTCTTAATTCTCACAGATAAAGGAAAAAGATATATCAAGCCCAGCAACCACCCAAAGGGACTGTGGAAAAATACAATTATCATTATGAGAAAACATTCTAAAAGGACTTTGTCAAATTTGCCTACACATCTGAAAGGAAAACAGTTGGGTATCAGGTGGTTACCAGCCACTGAGAGTTACTCTGAATGACTCAAGGTTTGAGAATATTGCCATTTATTATTTGGGGACTTGTCAAAGTATTATTTTCATAACACTAATAAATACTGTAAATGTCAAAATAAAAAATACTCAAAGTTCTGGAACTTGTCTTATCTAAATCTATATGATCTGGAAATATTTAGCAAGGGAACTCTGTAATACAAAACAGATACAGAAAGGGTCTCGAGGAAAGCCCTGGGGAAATGCCAAACTATTAATTACATGTTAAACAGAAAGTCTCTTTAACAGCAGTTGCCTAAACAGCAAAGAACAAAGCCAAATGTATTCCAAGGAAAGAAGCAGAAAAGTCCAAGTTCTTTGGCTCCTTTAAGTAAAAGCCCTTTAAAGATTAAACAAATCTGTGATTTTGATGGGTATTTGAATTTTGTTTGTTTGGATTTTAATGGAGAAGATTTTGGATTTTTCTAAGATTAAAAAAAAAATTCTGATTTTTCTTTTTATTGCCATCAATAACCCAAACTAAAATAAAGATTATCTAACAAAAACTCTACATAAAAAATTTACCAAGAGACTCTCACTTCCAATAAACCTGTCTAAAAGTCCTCTCTCCACATGAAATCCAGGTCATCTATCAAAATACCTTCAATTTTAAATCTAAAAAAAAAAAAGAAAAGAAAAAGATGCAGAGGAACATTCAAAACTAGTCCTCACATGCATTTCACAGATAAATTGATCACACTTTTCTGAGACTATCAGCTGCAGTGGAGAGTTGGTAACTATGATATATGTTCTCTGAATTATGGCTCAGAAGAGATACTGAATAACTATTAAGCAACAATGATGATAATGCAGATTGATTCTGTCAGAATAAAGATGACTGTGACCTGCCTGCAAACAGAGGACAAAGTCTGACCCAGTTTGCAAATGAATCATAAAAGGAACTCAGCCTCCCACCCAAAAGCTAGCAACTAACCTGCACCACCCCAGCTTAGCTCTGCGCTTTCCCAAAAACCATAACTGCCTGCAGTGACACATCCCTGGGCACCAGCACAGGCCCCAGGCTGCTAGCACACTACCATAGGCCTATAAAGCCTGGTTTTAAGTTTGTTTATGTTTTATTTATGTACTAAGTTCCCCCACAGCCTCCTCCTGAGGTCATTAAGTGTTCATTTCTGAGGCTGGTGCAGTTCTTGTTTTTCCTTTGGCTCTTGTCACTCAAATCTGGGGCTGTGCCTGTGAGTCTCGGGGAGCCAGCTGGCTCTCGGGTACCTACTTGGCCCAAATCACTTACCCTTTTATTCCATGCTACCTGGCTTCTTCCTGCCACAAGGAGGTTTTCCCAGAGCGGATGGAAGGCATTTCACACAGGATGAGCAATTATTTTTGTTGTATTTTGCCACCACGTCTCTTTATTGCTCTCCCAGGAAGGTCTGATAGAGTTCCTCTGCGCAGCCAGAAAGGATGTGAACCTGGGGAAGTTTCTAGTCAGTTACTGCACTGGTGTGATTGTGACACTGATAAATTTCATTTTGTAGCTTTTTTTAACCTACTCACTTCCCCTAATAAGTGGTTCTGGCAAATTATGTAATTTTAATCTATATTTAAATATTAATGATAAGAGTTTTACGGTGTAATATATTGTGGAAAACACTTCACACTCTTCCAACTTGTTATGCAGAAGTAGTAAGCACAAGTGAAATCTAAATGATTAACCTTTTATTAAGATGAGTTCTAAAAATCAATTCTACTTGAACTCATTTAAAATTACAATGGTAGAGTCACAGTAGAAGACGTACAAAACTTACTTCATGGTGAAGGAGAACTACTGTTTCCTTTAAATATATACCCAATCATGCACTTCAGGAAAGAAAGTGACAAATTCACAAATTTATATCTTACATCCAGCAAATTAGACATGGAGGAACTTCCCACTCTGCAAGTGGCCCTACTGACAGAGACTCCATCTACGGAGAGAGTTTCTCAGGTAACCATGAACTGACTCCTCTTACATCAGTCTCTGCTTCTCTAGCCACAAGAAATATACACTACTAATGAGTTCTTAGCTGAATGATCAGATCAATTTGCTTGTATCGACTCTTCTAATTGATATCACCAGGGTAATTATGTATATATATATATAGCCACAGTCTATACAAAGTAAAAATGAATTATAAGTACTAATCCAGACTCTATGCATACAAGCAAATACATAAGGCATGTAAATATAAAAGTAAACAAAAAGAATGTTTAGAATATTTAAAGCATAAAAGTAACTACATATACTTGCATAAATAAGTGAAGTAACAGACTATATAAGTAAAATTATTCAAGCATAAAAGTACATAAATATATACTTACACATCTAAATAAAATAACAAGTATAAAGTGTATAAGTAAAATATATAAGACTAAAGGTTATAAGTACAGTTAAAAAGGATACAAATGCTATAAAAACAATGATTTCTTCAATATTTAGACACTTTGTGAAAATTGCTTAACTCTTTGGGTGGAGAAAAGAGAGGACCACTAAAGACATGTATCCAACATGCTTTACCTGCACAGGTAGCCGGTTCAGACAAAACAGTTGGGGAAGTTCAGGCCAGTTTCCTTGTTTTACTTCATGCTCTCTCCTTTTTGTCCATTCATGCATTGCTTTATTTTAATTTGGGGGGGGTCACTACTGGAGGTTTTCTCTGTTGTTTTTTTTATTTTTATTTTTGAGACAGGGTCTCGCTTTGTAGTTCAAGCTGGCCCTGAGCTCACTATGTAGCCCAGGTGAACCTCGGATTTTAATTTATTTTAGAAAGGCAACTCGTATCCTGCTTAAATCCTCAGCCCTTTCCCTATAAATTTCTAAAGAAACACCACGAGAAATCCATTTCTGCGCAGACTGCTCCTGAGGACCACATAGGAGTTTCAAATCAAACTTGAACCTTTTGGAGTTCAAGTTTGTTTGCTCTCAGTGATACATGGTTTTCCTGTTTATAAGAGAAGAGAAAAGTCCTTAAAAGGCCTATAAAAAAATTCAAAAGGTTTCTTGGACCTTGAATCCCTGTTGCAAAACAATATTTTTATGAATCAAGTGTAAATAAATCTGAAACATATGATTATATTTCCATTAAAATGCACATGAGTTTAAAAGTTATGAGGAAAACATTTGGGGCAAAACAAGCTTTTTCTTTGCTGACATGAGGCACTTGAAAAGTGTCTGGGAGCGTACAGACCATCCCCGAGCTTGCCCTCAGTGCATGGCCACCTTTCCAAGTTCCTGACGCAATGACCTTCATCCTTAGAGAGCCATCCATCATCCCAGCGCTCTGCCACAGAAACAAGTGCCAGTGTGACCTTCTTCTGACCATCTAAGCCTGCACTCTGGAGTCTGGGCCCAAATCCCTCCAGCGGGGGCTATGCCAGCGCCAGCGCCGTGGTGGATTTGGCTACTCCCAACTGTTTGGAAAATGGAGAAGCGTATGTGGTGAGCACAGGAATGGGGCTGGGTCCCTCGAGCCTGCACCTAGGAAGTCTCTTGGGAGACCTTCCTAGTATGAAAAAAAAGAACTGAGTTTTCCACGCATTGACTGAAGTGGCAGTTTTTGTCATTTGTCCCTCTTTACGATACTCCCACGCAAACCCCTCATATGGTTTGCTTCAGCATGTATTGTGAGTGAATCAAAGAAGCACTGTAAGATCGTGGATGTGTTTTCAACTGTACACAGAAAGCAAGCAAGGAGAGTGCATGGCAAGGTTCTAAAGCGTATTCGTTTTCCTAAAAGAGCACAGCCCTGCATCGTGCAGAGAACCCTCGAAGGAGTTTCTAAAGGACAGTGTTAGTGTCAATGGGTGCTATGAAAAACCCTGGACGTGTAGACCTGGAAGGAGCCCTACAGGACTGTCATCTCCCATCTGTCCTCACTGCACGGATGAGGACACGGACCTACAGACCCCGAGAGACTCATAAACATCACGCGTCCATAGCTGATCTTGTAAACTGGGGCCTCCTTCTTTCTGTATTTGTGGAGCCAGCTTGCTCTCTCTAGACTCTGGCGCTTTGATAGCTCATCTGTTTAAGGGGTACATAATGAGAATTTGAACTGGATGGGAGAATCACTGTCTAGCTAAATGTAAAGTTAGCTTGTAACCATCTGCAGCAAGGAGACAGGCAGTGGAGGAGATGGCAGTTCATATGGAGATGCTCTTTGTCCTGGGAGGAAAGACACAGCATGAGTCGAGTTGGCTACAAAATTAAAATTAAATCTAACATCACAGACAGAGATTGGTATTGAAGAGTAGAAGAATGGCGCCCAGGGCCTGCAGCAGGCTGGGTGTCACCAAAGAATGATATTGACAGCAGAAAAAGGACATTTAGGCTTTCAAAATAATAATACAGATAGGTTAAAAGGGGACTGCATGCCTCAGGAAGTGACAAGAGAGAAGCTACCCCCCTTTCCCTCCTCTTTGGAGCTCTCTGGAGTTTTCCCCTCCAGTGAAAGCACAGGTTGACACCCAAAGTGCCTGTGTGGAAACCCAGTACCAGTCCCTGTCAAGGTCTCTTGTATGGTAGACTCGAGTCAATTCCTTTTTTTTTTTTTGGTTAGTTTTTTGAGATAGGGTCTCACTTTGTAGTTCAGGCTGGTCCTGAACTCAGCCTCAAACTCAGCAATCTTCCTGCCTCTGCTTCCCGGTGCTGAGATTACAGGCCTGAGCCACCACCTCCACCCCAGCACTGTGGTATGTGGTACTGACTGATGGTTGGCATGAGTCACCACAGCTGGTATTGTATGTGGTTACTGGGGATCGAACCCTGGCCCTTGTGCTTGCAAGGCAAGCACTGGAACCACTGTGCTAAATCCCTGGCCCTCAACTCCTTTGATTAACAGAATTTGTCTTTTCAGGAAACTACCAAATTGGCTCTGAATTCAGGCAAAATAAGTCACTGTCTTTTTGAAAGCTCTAGCGAAATTCACAGATGGAAAATTCCTCTTTCTCCCTGAGGTGACGTCTAGGATGCTGCTCTTGGAGGCTTCTGCTGTCATGCACAGCTACGCGGCACTCCGTCCCATTACCAGTGACTTAGAAAACTAGTCATGTTTTATCTCTCCCAACTCTGGTGGGGCCAGGCAAATCTAATCCACACGTGGCCATCCGGGTCCCAGGTGAACAGAGCCATCCTTGTCATGTGCCTTGTCATGTGGCAGTTCAGATCACTTTCCAGTCAGAGAACCCACCTGTGGCCTCTCCCCTTGGCTGGGATTCTTCAGCTTCGGGCACCTGTGCTCTGAGCAGAGGCATCGCAAAGGTGAATGTTCCCAGGAGAAAGTCAGGGAAGTGGCCATTCTGTGGCCTAGAACAGACAAAAGACAACTTCTACCCAGCTCTGTCATCTCATAGCCTCTGGGTGGAGAAGTCAACCCCACAGCTCAGTGGAAGGGATGACAGCAAATGTGTGGCCACCTTTAACCCACCACAGAGCATCTTTCCTTTTAGTTCTGTATTTTTGTCACCTGTATAAACAGACCGCGATGGGGGAGTGATACGTTAGCCCTGTATTAAATCATCTCCACAGCTCAGTGCAGACATGGCTTGGCTCCTTTCCTGAGTAGTTCTATAGGAAGAAGGGTATGTCATATCTGAAAAGCTCACATCCTTCACCCCTTTTGACTTTCCTATCCTTTGCCAGATAATTTCCCAAGGCATCTCACTCTGCCGCTGGGCTTAGTCACATGATTTACCTCAGCCAATGAGATATTAGCAAATGTGATCCATGAAAATTTGAAAGTGTCTCACAATAGAGCCCACCCTCTCTTGTGCACCTCTGCCAGCAACGTAAGAATGCCTGCCTCACCTAACTGAAGGCATGAGACACGCAGCACAGACCAAGTATCACCAGCTGAAGCCGCTTAAGGTCACAGACCAGCCTACTTCCCCAAAGGTGAGAATTCCATGCCAAAATCAGCCTCCAGCCAATTCCCAATTAACCCAGGAAAGAGCAATAAATGCCAAATACGCCACAGAGGTTGTGCAGCTTTTTATTATCCAGCATCAGTGAGGCAATAGGTACCCTGTTGAGTAAGAACAGTGGGACAGGGGATGTCTGAGACTGGTCAAGGTTGTTGTCAACAAAATGAAAGGAGACAGAAATCAAACAACATATTTTTTAGTGTTTGCCTGAGGCCAATCCTGAATGTTGCTATGAACACTTATTAAATATCCAGCTTATTGAACTATAGGTATTGCACAGAAGTGATTCTTTTGCAGCAGGGAACCATTTGGCACTGAGAGAATGGGGCTTACAAATAGCTTGTGATAACACCAGGAAAGTGCAAATAAAGAGCCTCGTTTGGTTTTGCTGGAATCAGTCACATCGACGGGCACTTGGGGCCGAACACAGCTCGGCAGAGCTCAGATCAAATGATTAACGGGGCCACCGAGTGCTCAGACACCAGGGGGGACCACGGCCTTTGGCAATGGTTCATTAATGAGACTGAGGTTTCTCCTTCAAAAGCTGGGCAGCAGCTCTGAGTCTTTCTAGGGATTTAATCCTGAGTTTAACAGGCCGATGTAAAGGTTCCTTTTGTCTGTGTTTTGGTGTTTTGCGAGGTTTTAACCCTTGAGCTTATTTATTTTCTTTGCCATAAATTACGAGCATAATGTGTGTGCACATAATATATGTGTATAAGTATATAACTATATACACATCTGTGTGTCTGAATATATATCTATCTCAATCCATGTGAGTATACTAAGGTAAGTCCTATAGGAGCTATAATAAATAATGGGAAATGCATGGAGCCCTTAAAAAATGGTAATAATCCATGATTCACATTGTCTGTGACAGCCGCACAGAAATTATAGCCTCCTTGCAGGTGCACTTTTACTGATACTGCTGTCCTTTCTTCCCAGCAAACAGCCTCTGTTGTCATGATGACTGTAAATTGTCTTGTTATGTAACACACTGCTCCGAGCTCACGCAGTGCAGCTTTAACAAGAGCTTCCCAGCACGATGGATAGCTCTTTTTTCCATCACCAATACCTCAAAATGTGCAACACTGTAACATATGAGCAAAACTACAGCTAACTATAAATTTAGGAACAATAAAATCAGTTCGGTTCCCAGGGTAATACTAAATAATTGCCTTTTAGCCCTCTTTCTTTCATTTAAAATCTATAATTAAGTAAAATACGCACAGTCACACAGATGAACAAATGGTTATGTGACCAATGAGAGGAGAGACTCTCTCCCAGTTTCTCAGGCATGACAGATGTGTTTTATTTGATACATGCTGCTCAAGGTCATAAACTGGAACACAAAAATGAATACAAAGAAGTTAAGGACATAAGTCACTAACATAACATACTTAGCTGCTTTTTGCCAACCTCTAATTAACATTTATTATAGAATGCACAAGCATATCCGTAATCTGGATGATTGGATCCACACACTTTGCTTAACGCTCTTTACTTTCACTGTTTCAGAGAACAGCACCTGAGACACTCTTCAGAGCATAAAAACATTTGGAGGTGGTCCACAAAGGAATGAATTTACTCAGGTATTCAAGCTCCCTGAGTTCTGAATATTCAAAGAGGGAAAAAAGTTGGGAAATGAAAGATGGGCCAATTCTAAATATTTCACCAGATTTACCTGGCTTTGAGTTGAGGCAGACAGGTGGCAAGAGAAGAAGCCTGATCAAAAGAGACTAACAGTTTCCATAACACAATTATCCACTTCCAGTTGCCACCCTTGCCCTGGTACTAAAGAATAAATGAATTCAGTGCCTTCACACCAAGCTACATCTCTGGCCTCTTATTAGGTATTTTAAAGACAGGGTTTCAATAAATCACTAAAGCTAGGCTCAAACTTGCCATCTTCCTGCCTCAGCCTTCCAAAAGAGCTAGAATTACAGACTTGTGCCACCAGGATTAGCTCCCATACTATTTTTTGCACTTACAGCTTCAAAAGTCTTTAGGACAATGATTTATACAAAAATATACAACGTTATTCAAAAACTAGATCACTTCCAAACAGAAGTTCAGATTAAATAAACACCTACACTCAGTGACTGCTACTAAAGGAAAGAACAGGGTACGGTGGCTCGTGTCTATAATCTCAGCTACCTGAGAATCTACCAAAGGAGGACAGCAAGTTTAGGTCCCACCTGGGCAACTTAGGGAGACCCTCTTTCAAACCCAGGGGATATAACTCAGTGTGAAGGCCCTGGCTTCAATCCCTGATTCCATGAGTGGATGGATGGATGGATGGATGGACGGATGGACAGATGGACAGATGGACTAAAAACATTGTGTTTATTCAAAGTAGAATTTAATATAGCAGATTCTCCTCCCTCCCTCCCCACCTTCTCTACTCTCTCTCCTGGAGCATTGTGGGTAGCGACTATCTATTTTACTAGAAATATCAGAATAGTAGCATCATGTCAAAGAATATAAAGAAGAGTCACTACTGACTTCAAAGGCCTGGTGCTCAGTGTGAGACCGTCATCACACCTAAATCTCTCCAGTACCACTCCCAGGCTCATGCTGACACCAGCTCGTGCCTCACAGCTCGCGGAATGTATTTCTAGATGTGGAGGTGACCTGACCAATATCAACCCACCAGGAAGTGACAGGGCTCAGAATAAAATGCAGTTCTCCTGGCCACTAGATTTTTTCTTTTACAAGGACCCTCTGCAAAAGTAGGAATGGGCCAGAGCCTATGGAAAAGCAGATGCCACTAGCATCATTCTCTGGAAGAGTAGGAAGCCATCTCCTGATCTCAAGCTTTCCTCCCTTCCCATCTTCTCTTGCCATGTTCACCCCACCACCTAACATCACAGGAATCTGCTCAGCCCCTTCCATATTCCCAGGAAGGCTAGCCCCACCTCTGCCATCCCCTAAAGAAGGGCCTCCATTTTCTGTCTCACCTGAACTGCCACATATGTACTCAGTGCCATCCTGCTATTGGTAAAGTATTTCCAACTTTTGCCAAGTTGGGTTTGGATAAACCTGAAAGATATTTTGCCCTGAGCTTTTTCCCATAATTTTAAACCTACATGTATTTTATGAGAAATTTAATCCGTATGTTTTTGATTAATTTGTAAGAGCCATTTGATGTCCAAGGGCCTTTTAAGTTTTTATAAGCTTTTTAAAGACTTTCACTTAGACATGTTTTGCCAGCAGAAAATGAACTTAGATCCCCGATAGTTCAAGTTCAGTCCTAACCTGAACAACAGTGAGACTGTCTGCCTACACTTTCTGCAGTCTGCTCTAAACGATTGTCCACAGCTGCCCCAGGTGGAACTAACTCTTCACTTACTCTTCCCTTAAGGCTCCCAGGGAGATGGTGTTTATCACATAAATAGGATGATGGCTAAGTTTCATTGCCAAACACATATCTCAGGACTTAACCCTTGTCTACACCCAGCTACCAGAGAGATTCTCGTGGCCAAGTTGGAGGTTGATTCAGCAAGGCATTAAAATCAATCCCAATAGAAAGGCTAGAGACGTTCTCCTTATCAGGTGGGATTATTTGTGTGTTGACAATCTAGCTTCTACTCACAGCTCAGTAATTTACAGTTACCAGCTGGATAAGTCACTTCTGTCTTTGTGCCCCTGTCCCCCTAACTGTAAAGTATAAACTAATTTATGATCATTTTAAGGATTAATGACATGACATCTGGGGCCGGGATTCAGCTCAGCGACACCATGCCTCCCTGGCAAGCATAAAGGCCTGAGTTCAATCTCCAGTACCAGGGGAAAAAAAGATACAATATCTGTCACGTGATTGAAATACAGTAGATCAGTGATTTCCAAATTTTATTCTGTAGACAGGATGATGAGATAAATAGAAAGAAAGGGAACAGGTAGAATAGGGTAAGACATATAAAAATAATCTGTGACGCGTGTTTGAGATGCAAATTCCTGGACATTACTTCAAAAAGCTACTTCAATAGACCTAGAGTGAGGCTCAGTAATATCTATTTTTTAGGTAATACATGTGACCTATGAACCATACTTTGAGAAACAATAACTTGTGGTAATATAAGAGAAGGAGATAATATGTAAAGAGATAATGATGACATTAAGGAGAAGAAGCTGCCAAAGTAACCAAAGGAAGATTATGAAACAGTTCAGGGAAAAATAACCCAACACATTTTCTGGATATCTAATTAATTGTTTGTAGTTCTGCAAGGAGAAACAAATCCAAGGATGTATTCTAGTTAATATGCAAAATGAGTCCAAGGTCTATTGTTGAGAGGGATATAAATTTTCAGAGCCATTATGGAAAATAAGGTGGGGGTTCCTGAATAAATTCAAATAGCACCCCAGCGTGACTCAGCAACTCCACTCTGGTGTATGCCCAAAGAAAAGAAATCGTCACCTCAGAGAATATCTGTGCCGCACAATCACCGCAGCATTGATTACAACAGCCAGCGTACGGAAACAACCTAACAATCTGTCAATTGTGGTACAAATATAATTTACTATATATATAGACACATGAGGAATATATATTTACAGAAAAATAAAACTGTATTTATACTTAAATAATAAATGTAACAGGATATTATTAAGCCTGACATAAGAAGATTCTACTCTTTGCAACAACTTGGATGTAGCTGGAGAATATTACACTGCATGAAATAATTCAGGCATAGAAAAACACTCTGTGATCTCAATTATATACAATACCTAAATTTAAAACAAAGAAGTCCCATTGGCGACATTGGTCAAAGGACCAGTTCTCACTGTTTCCTTTTTTATCTCCTATATTGCTTCATATCAGTCACTTTAGACAACTACTCTTTCTGATTGAGTTCTAGCTTGGCCCAGAGGAACACCGTCAGCCTTTGCCCAAGAAGAATCAAGAGTATTCAAACCAAATAGGAAAAATAGTCCTGCCCTAAGGCACAACAACAGCACCACTGAGTAAAACTCTGATAAGTAGACACTAAAGATCATGTAAGGGAGGGGCCGGGGATTTAGCTCAGTGGTTCCGGCACCTATCTTACAAGCGCAAGAACCAGGGTTCGATCCCCAGTAACCACATACAATACTGGGCGTGGAGACTCCTGCCCAGGAGCAACCAGTACCACAGACCACAGTGCCGGGCGTGGTGGCTCACCCCTGTAATCCCAGCACTCGGGAGGCAGAGGCAGGAAGATTGCTGTGATGCGAGTTCAGGGCCAGCCTGAACTACAAAGTGAGACTCTGTCTCAAAAACCTAAAAAAAAAAGATCACATAAGGGAATGAGGACATGTTCAAAAAGGGTGAGGAAAGGTAATAAAAGACAAGTACCATTCTTGGAGATTTGACTACTCGTGAAAGAAAAATGCAACTCAAAAGAGTCATGACCAAAATACACAAACCTTGAACTCTATGGCTAAGAGGTTGTTTTGATTTAGATCTCAAAGGTACCCTAAAGCCCTATGTGTTCCCAGGTGGGCTTTAGAGGATGACTCTACTCATCTGGGGACTAATTAATCTACTGAGTGTACACAGCTGACTCTCTCCCAGGAGAAGAGAATGATGGGAAGAGATGGGCAATAGGGGGCATACCCTGGACAATGCTGTCTCCCTGTCCATTCCTCCTCTCTCTGCTTTCTGGACACCATGGCACAAACAACTTTTCTCCACTCAACCCTTCCATCATGCCCTTCTTGCCTAGGAGCCAGCCAACTGTAGACTGAACCCTTCAGCAACCACAAGCCACCATTCAAATTCAATATATGGCATATGGTATCTGGTCTTGTGTCCCAGGAAGAGAAAGTGACTAAGACACAAAAGGACAACTTCTGCTGAGTCATGTGGCTATTGGGCTAGGGGCTGAACTTAAATTACTGTGAAGGTGTTCAACATGATTTAAAATGTAAGAATTAAAGGCGACTTTTAAAATTCGAGGAACTTAAGTATAAGAAAAATAAGAGGAAGTACTATCTCACAAAATAAACGTTAGATTAGATTTGCGGTACTCATTACAATAAAGGGAAATATAAATTGAGCCCTAAAGGATTTGGAAAAAATTTATGAATGGCCAAGCCAGAAATAGTAATGAATAAAACTTAAATTGTAACCAAGTATTAAGATTTCCATCAAGCTTTCCTTGTGTGGGAAGAATTCTACGCAGATAGAGATTGAGGCCTGGATCTGGGCTGTCAGGGCAGACTGCTGGTCCTAAAGTCCCCAAAGAGTCCCTATGTTCAGAGACATTAAGCAAATAAATATATTAAGGATGATGAGTTTTTTCATTCCCACCCAGCTCTACATGATATGAGTAAATCAGACTATTAAAAGAATCCGAAAGTTTTGAAGGTTTTCTTTTCATGCCCTACATCGCTACTACTCATATCTTTAACTGATTCTGCTTGTACAGCAAACTGGTACCAAAGAACCATCCCATTTGGGAGGATTTGCTCTGGTCGCTGTGCTTGCCCATATAACCATGTGAATGGCCTGTCCAAGAAAGCATTAGTTTACTTAGGATTGACTCATAAGCCCCATATGTCTTCATGTGTTAACAAGATGGGCAGGTTGGGAGATTTAACGAAGAACACTGAAGAAAAGGAGTATATATGGGAACATGGAGGTGGTGTTTTAAATCCAGCAGTCTGCTGTACAAAAATTCTAAGCATGTTAAAGTAGATCAGAATGAGATAAGAAAAGTCTCTAAGAAACTCAGTAAGTGGTTTAGAGCAATAACAGAAAGCAGGTGATAAAAGGTCGGATAGATGGGAAGGGGTCAGTCTCTGGATATTGTGTGTCTCTATCTTTGTGTTAGTACATTATGGCTGTCAAAAAAATGCCTAGAGTAAATAATTAAAACAATAGAAACTCATTTTCCTTTCAATTCTGGAGGTCAAGATCAAAGTGTTCTTGGTTTGTCTTGTGAACACTCTGCTAGCCAACTTCTCACACTGCCCTCAGAGGGCCTTTTCTCTCAGTGTCTGCATCCCTGGTGTCCTCATCTTTTACAGACCCTAATCGTACTGGGTTGGGGCCCCACCCTAACAACCTCACTTCATCTTAAATAGCTCCTTAAAGAGCCTCAAGTACCAGAGATTCAACCTATGAATTCCAGGGAGACACAATTCAGTCCTGAGGGTCTCTAAGAACAAAAATGTTTGGGCATCTACATAAGTTGTAAGTGCATAATAGGGGAACAAATCAGAGGACATTGCAAAAAGTCCGTGCCCACCTGTTTCTCCCTTTCACTTTTTTAATTACTAGTGTCCCTTCTCTGTAATACAAAAGTGTTGCTAAGGAGAAGAGTCAGATCTGGAAAACACAGGAAAAACACTCACCAGAGTACTTGTAGAGAAAGGACCCAGCCTATCCAGCTCATCATCCTTTTCTACAAAGATAATTAAGAAATGTAATAGATAAATCATATTATACATATATGTGTATATATATATATAAAACATTCAAAATTGATATGGTCTTCTAGCTACAGTATCAAGTATAGATAAAAGTAAAGTAACTTAAATACATCATATTGCAACATATAAATACAGGACAAGACCAGTACACACAATGAAACAATCTGACACATGCACTCACTTCTACCGAATGTTTGCTTATGAGAAAAATATATCAGAAGTCATTTTGAATGAGAAAAGGAAAACGAAAGAAGAGCATTGATATACCCTGAAATTATTATACTACACACCAACCTCTGGCAGCTTCAGATCTGGAGACAATAAAGAAAATGGAAAAACCTGCCTAGAAGATCAAAATTTTAAAGAAGTGGCTGGAAAATGAGGTGAGTTTTGCAGTTTGCAGCAATTTTTCAGGTTGCAAGACATTGTGCATCCTCAAGTTCTGCCAATTACACACTAACGCTTCACAATAATTGCCTCACAAATCACCAGAATGCTCCCCAGCGAAACCACTGGCCTGAAAATGTTTTCCTAGAAACAGCCTGCCCTCCTGAATCTTGAATTTCCACTCAACCATCATGGAAATTGGGTTCACTGGCAAGATTTCTGAATTGTCTTTTTTTTCTTTTTGGAGGGATGAGGGCTGTTATGACTAAGTCTATACAACAAGTACAAATTGAAAA
Source organism: Petromus typicus (assembly GCA_004026965.1). Lineage (NCBI taxonomy): Eukaryota > Metazoa > Chordata > Mammalia > Rodentia > Petromuridae > Petromus > Petromus typicus. The sequence goes on along the minus strand of PVIR01005037.1, from coordinate 53,289 downwards.
GCTAGTGATAATACATTAGCTGCTCCATAATTCATCCATGAAACTGAAACATTTGTGTAAATAGTCCTTTCCTTCCTCTGAATTGTAAATGAAAGTTTCTGCCAAAAAAAAAAAAATACAGGGTTTGCATTTTCTGCTTAAATAAGTAGGTAATTGCAAGTCTTTTCTATCATAAGATACTTTGCAACTTGGATCTTTTATGCTAAGATTCTAGGAAGTTTAGAATGTTGAAATCAATTATTAAGTGGGAAAAAATTTAACATGGGAAGGGAAACAAATATATTCAGCTACTATTATGTGGATCACTTTATATATATATATATACGGTCTCATTTAATCCTTACTATGATCCATAATATGGACAACATTATCTTTAACACCTTACAGATGAAGAATCTGAGGTCCAGTAAAGTACAACATTTGGCAAGTCAAACAGCCAGGTTCTGGTAGAGCCAAGTTCTAGGTGCCTATCTACATCATGCTCCAGAGCCAAGGTTAACACAATCATATTGCCACCAAGAATCAGAAAAGCTTCGACTTTTTAATAACCCATTAATATATCATTGCTAGACTTACTTATTATTTTTCATAAATATGACCCTCATAACCCAGACAGGGTAGATAGTGTCACTGTCATATTACAGATAAAAATGTGTCAGATGAGAGTGTGTCTAAAGTGAGATTTAAAATCACATCACGTATGCTTTACTACATCATTGCATTAGTTGGGTTTCTCCAAGGGAAGAGAGACGAGAAAGTATGGATAGGTATAGAAAAAAGAAAATAATTCATGAGAATTGGCTCAGACAAGTATGGGGACTAAGAAGTCCCATGAGACACCATCTGAAAGCTAAAGAACCAAGAAGCTAATAGTATAATCCTGAGTCCAAAGGCCTGAGAACTAGAAGATCTGACCAGAGAGCAGAAGATCATGTCCCAGCCCCAGAAGAGAGTGAATTTACCCCCCTCTATTTTTTCATTCCATTCAAGCTCCAGGGGAGTAAATGATGCCCACGCACGATGGCAAAGATCTTCTTAACTTAGTCTAGTTTCAAATGCTATTCTCTTCCAGAAACACACTCACAGACACACTCATGAATAATATTTTACCAGCTAGTTGGGTATCCTTAACCCAATCGAGTTGATGCATAAAATTACTCATCCCAATCAGGCCAGTTTCTTTCAAGAGAGAAATGTCACCTCCACAGTGAACAGCCAACTAAAAGAAGTTCTCAGGCCATTTCCTGAACCCTCAAATTTAGAACAAAAAGCTACAGTTTTGGCTTAGGAAAAGTGCTTAGGAAACTGCTAAACCATCTAAGATGACAAGTCATTTTATTATTCTCAAACAAGAAGATCTCTGCACAAGACTATCCTTTAAACAGCCTTTTGGCTCAGTAGACTACAGACAGTTCTTTGGCTCACATTTGAGTAATATGCTGATGTTAAATGGTAAGAAATAAACGGGTAAGATTTTCAAATGCTGCATGGAAGGTTTGAGTTGTATTGTTCCCTTTGTCAGGATCTGGATGATCTCAATTTTCCTGTAGTTTATTGTATAGTTTTCAGGTACCAGGGAACAAACTCAAGATCTTGCTCTTGCCAGGCAGGCATGGCACTGCTAGGCTAAATCCTCAGCCTTATTGTATCATTTTTTTATAATTTTATAATTTTTAATCTGATATTTGCTGAGTTTCCAATGATGAAATTGTTTCATGTTTTTCACACCCTATGACCAGCAGTGTGTGTACAGACCTGATAACCAATAACAGTGATATGTCCCTTATTGCATGCTTCCCTGTCCAAGCCATGTCTGGAAGACGAAATACGAAAATTTAACAGAACAAAACTTTCCAATGTTACTGGTAAGAAGATAAATGGGTATAACCACCTTAGGAGGAAAATGCTTATTTGGCAGTGCCTAGTAAAGACAAACACACCCCTGCTTATGACCCAGCACTCCCACTGCGGGCAGATTTCCAGCAAAAAGTTTTTGGACAATAAAGGACTTGTATAAGAATGTCACTACCTCACAGATCTAGAAAAAATAATTCAGAACTTCATCTGGAATCACAAAAGACCTAGAATAGCAAAAGCAATTCTAAGCAATAAGGACATGATGGGGGGTATTATGATCCCCAACTTGAAACTGTATTACAAAGCCACTGTGATAAAAACCACATGGTACTGGCAAAGCAACAGACCCGAGCACCAGTGGAGTAGAATAGAAGATCCAGAAATTACTCCAGACACACTAAGCTATCTCATTTTTGACAAAGAAGCAAAACACCCTCAGTGGAGGAAGGATAACCTCTTTAACAAATGGTGCTGGAAAAACTGGACTTTAACCTGCCAAAGACTAAAGCTAGACCTAGCTCTTTCACCGTGTACTAAAATCAAATCAAAATGGATTAGGGACCTAAATATTAAAACAGACACACTAAACCTGCTACAAAACAGGTTAGGTAAAACTCTTGAAGACATTGGTTTTGGGAAAGATTGCATGAACAAATCCCCCATAGCACAAGAACTGGTAAAAGAAATTGATAAATGGGATCTGATCCTATTGAGAGGTTTCTGCACAGCAAAAGAAACCACCATCAGAGTGAAAAGGCAACCAACAATATGGGAAAGAATCTTTACCAGCCGCCTCTCAGACAAAGGGCTACTATCTAGAATATATAAAGGACTCAAAAAAATCAATCCACCCAAATTTAAAGACTCAATTCAAAAATGGGCATCTGAAATGAACAGACACTTTTCAGAGGAAGAAATAAGAGCAGCTAAGAAGCATACAAAGAAATTCTCAGCATCATTAGTCATTCAAGAGATGCAGATGAAAACAACACTGAGATTTCATCTCACTCCACATAGAATGGCTGCCATCTCAGATTCAGCCAACAGCAAATGTTGGCGAGGCTGAGGAGAAGAAGGAACCCTTCTCCACTGTTGGTGGGAATGTAAACCTGTGCAACCCCTGTGGAGAACAGTTTGGAAATTCCTCAAAAAGCTAGGATTGGAGGTCCCATTTGACCCAGCCATCGCTCTGCTAAGTATATACACACAAAAATTAAAAGGTTCATATCACAGTGACATATGTGCATCTATGTTTATAGCAGCTCAGTTTGTGATTGCTAAATCTTGGAAATAACCCAAATGTCCATCAACTGGAGAATGGATAAAAAAGCTGTGGTTCTTCTACACAATGGAGTATTACTCTGCCATAAAAAATGATAAGTTTGAATCATTTATACTTAAATGGACGTACCTTGAGGACATCCTCATAAGTGAAATAAATAGGTCACAGATGTGTAAATATCATATCCTTTCTCTGGTATAAGAAAATAAAGATATAAATGAGTTCTAGAATGTATGCTATATATTGTGAAATAGAAAACACTCAGTGTAATGGAGTGAAGGGGGGAAAATAATGAGATTATAACAAAAAGAAAGGAAACAAAGTTTATGTATATGGGTGGTGGGGCTGATAGGGTGGGTAGGGCTATGGGAAAAATGAGAATTAAGTTGTGTCATATACTGGTACAAATTCTCATTGTTGAATGCAATCATGATGTATATATGTAATGTACCAATAAAGATTTCAATTTAAAAAAAAAAGAATGTCACTACCAGCTTTATTGTAGTAACTCAATTCTAGGAAACAACAAAAATGTTCAAAAACTCTAAAATGTGACATGGTGATGATTTTTAAAAAATATGAACACCCTCAACAACATGGATGAGTATCACAGATGTAATGTGTTTCCCTATTACGTCACCCAGGCTATCTTTTCTGTGAGATGTAAATGTGCTTTCACAACCCCACACCCAAGAATCTAACTTTTTCTCTTGCTCCAGTCAAGGGAAGCCCTTGTTTCCAACCCAGGAACAATCTCCCAACAGGCCCTCGAAAATCCTCCCCCATGCTCATTTTGATTGTCACATAATTCATACCTTATATAATCTGAATTAAATACAAACATAATGTGTCCTTTATTTTGCAATACTTCTTTTATCATATTGCCCTTCCAACTATCACCCTAGAACCCAGGAGTCTACACACAGGGAACTCTGTAACTGCTTGGATAACTTTAATTAGAAGGTGCGGGGAGAACTTCTGACATGCTGCAGGATGGTAACAACTACCTGCGAGACCAAAGAAGGATTCAGACATCGTCATAAAACAATTACTTTGCTAAGTGTTACTAATGCTTGCCTAATCGACTCAAGAGTAAAGAAAATATTCCTTTTGCTAAATTACAAGAGCAAAAAACTATTAATAGGGCTGGGGATCTTGCTCAGTGGTTCCGGCGTCTGCCTTGCAAGTGCAAGAGGCCGGGTTTGATCCCCAGAAACCATATATAACAATGCTGGATGTGGAAACTCATCCCCACCAGCAATCAGAACCATATACCAAAGTGCCAGGTGTGGTGGCTCATGCTTATAATCCCAGCACTCGGGAGGCAGAGGCAGGAGGATTGCTGTGAGTTCAAGGCTGAGCTAGCCTTGAACTACAAAAGTGAAATCCTGTCTCAAAAAAAAAAAACAACTATTGATAATTACCTCCATAGCAAATACCAGAAATAAATGGCTATCCTGGCTTAATTTTATAGACACTTTCCAAAGAATATACGCAAGCACTGTGGAAAACAAAACATAATATTGCTCAGATTTTACTAATCCATGAACTCCTGGGAAGAAAGCTGTAGATTTATCCTATAATGGCAACTAGCCACTTTTTCTGTGGACATAAAAGAAACTCAGTTTCTCTGGATACTACTTCCAGTGAGCTCCAGGGACTGGTAAACTCCTAAAGGAAAACCATAAAAAAAAAAAACTATAATCCAGAGAAAACAAAATCCAGCTAGTTAAACTATCACCAATAAGAAGCATAAACAGGAACCATTTTCAATTGCTTGGAATCAAAAGCTCAATTTTAAAAAGCTTCAAAACAAGAGTTTACTGTTTCCCGGACATCTGCAGTTGAAACAACAAGAACAGCTCTGGAAACTGCTGTGGTTTACTTCATCCTGAGCGATTTCCAGGTGCAGAGGGAAATACTAGGGCAGGAGAAAAAAAAAAAATGAACCAAAAGTTTTTCAGAGCCATATTTACAAGTTCCTGTCTCCAGGCTGGTGACTGTCTCTTCACATGTAAGTACAGCCTGTGGCATTCAGTCCTGTTTATTGGAAAACAGCCTGGTCCTGGGAACAGATTCATGCCGATTTTCCTCTAACAATCTCCACACTTGTAGACTTCTAGCCCAGAGATTCCCTAGGAGAAGAACCTGGCTTAATACAATTTGTCATTGTCCTCATGTCTGGAGCAACAGACAGATTAAGAGCTTTTCAAATGAGGAGTGCCATGGCCTTAAAACAGAACTGCCAACCAGCTGTGTATGCGCCTCCGACTGTGGAATAAGCAATAAAAGAAAAAAGCAAGATGAGAATTGCCAACTTCTTGCAACACGGAGCCAGAACTGTAAGAGCCAAGCTGGTCATTTTTCCACCCCACCAGCCCTAAGGTTGGCATCTGACACCAGTGTGGAGAATGACGTCAGGGAGGCTCCTGTCACCTGCTCGCCTGACAGGGTGCCTCGAGAAATGCCATAGGAGCCAGCAAAGATGGGAGGATGAGAAGGGGGTACCGGTGTCCAGAGCCCTGACCTTTTGTTAGACCATTCTTTTGACCAACTGAATAGGGTTAGTTGTACCAGTTATATTCCTAATTTTTTAATTGATTTTATTGGTACATTTTGCAAGTGAGATAAACTGACTTTGGCTGGTATTGTGAACTAAAAGTTCCTCTGAACACCCTCCCCTAAAAAATTTCATATTTAGTAACCTTAACCTCCAATATGGCTGTATCTGTTATGGAGAAGTAATTAGAATTAAATGAGGTTGGGGGGGTCTTGCATCTGATAGGATTCATATCCTTTTAAGAAGCAACAGAGCCAGCTGTGGTGACACATCTATAATCCCAGCACTCGGGGAGGCAGAGGCAGGAAGATTGCTGTGAGTTCAAGGCTCACCTGGGCTACATAGTGAGTTCAGGGCCAGCCCGAACTACAAAGTGAGACCCTGTCTCAAAAAAAAAACCAGGAGGGCCGGGGAGTTAGCTCAGTGGTTCCGGCGCCTGTCTTGCAAGCACAAGGACCCGGGTTCGATTCCCGGTAACCATATAACAATACTGGGTGTGGAGACCCACACCCAGCAGCAACCACTACCACATACCACAGTGCCGGGCGTGGTGGCTCACGCCTGTAATCCCAGCACTCGGGAGGCAGAGGCAGGAGGATTGCTGTGATGTGAGTTGGAGGCTGAGCTCAGGGCCAGCCTGAACCACAAAGCAAGACCCTGTCTCAAAAAACCTAAAAAAAAAAAAAAAAAAAAACCCAGGATATGAAGCTAGTTGGGGAAGATTTCTCAAAAGGGGAAAATTTTCAACCCACTCTCCAACTCATCACAAATTTCATTATACTAATTCAATAAAAGGCCTACCTGGAGGCAAAACATGAGTGTCATACTTTTATTCAGGCCCTGCCTTATTTGACAGCTGTGCACAGCTTGACCCACCTGTCTTCCCTCTCTTCCTCCATATCCTGAATTTCTCTTCTCCTCGTCTTTTTGTTCTCTAGCATCTCCTCTTTTGCCTCTTCTTCCTAAAGCCAACAGCCTCTCTTTGGCTATTCCTTTATTCTTCCACCAGTTCTGATTATTTTGCTTACCTCGACCTGTGTCTTCAGATACCAGCTACACAATCCTTCAGCATCATCTCTAATGGAAGTTCCTTCTCCAACTTCCAGACCCATGGGTGAATGACTCACTAGGTAACATGTTCCCACTTGTTGCAGTTGCACTGGGTTCAAAACAGAATCCATTGGCTCTGCAATCACACCTGGCCTTTCCCAAAATGCAATGCCTAATTCACATGCGACAGCCTGCTCTTTCCTTTGGGAGTCATCAAAATTTCTCTCCTTTGCTCAATTAGTCTTCAATATATCTCACAAATTCAATCCCTCTCTTTCATTCCAGTGTAATATCTCAGCACTGAGCACTCAGTCTCTCTCCTGACCTCCCTGCTTCACTACCTACCCATTCCGAATACACCTGAGTAACGGCTGCAGCATAACACTCCATCATGACCCCTTTACACCAGCTCAGTCTGCTTCATAAGGTGTCAAACATTTCACATGGCAAAATTTATGTATAGGACACACAGCTTACTAGACCACTGCACCTGCCCCATCAGAGCCTGCTTCACCCTGCACTGTGCTGTAGTGCTTGACAGCATGCATTTTATCCTTATATATCCTTAACACAATACCTGAATATAAGGGCTTAAGAAACCACCATGTACCAACAAGAGAGGATAAACAAATACACATTAGATGCTCATTGACTTACAATGTGGTTATGTTCTAATAAACCTATTATAAATCAAAAACATTGTAAATTGAAAATACATTATACCCGGATAAGCCCATTGTAAAGTCAAAATATCATGCTAAAATTAGAAAATGAAGAAAAGGTCTATTTACACAGGTTCAAAGTATCTTACCATGAGCTGCTTACAAACAGTGAGGTAGTAATTTCACAGTGGAGAAGCTAGACAGACTCTCCCTTTACCATGACAGTAAAATTAACATCAGTAACAGTCAGCAATGAGACAAAGTGACATCAGGTACTTCCTGCTATAATGTACTGAAAAGGTAATAGCATCACGTCTATGAAATTCTTGCCAAAAATGCACACTCACTGAATTACGAGGAAAGATCAGACAAACCAAAGGTGTGAGACAATCTAAAAAATAACCATCTAAGGTGAAAGGGGACAATGTTGAGATTGTAACAAAAAAGTAAGGAAACAAATTTTATATATATGGGGGGGTAGTAGGGTGGGTGGGGCTATGGGAAAAAATGAGAATTAAGTTGTGTCTTATACTGGTACAAATCCCCATTATGGAGTGCAATCATGATGTGTATATTTAATGTACCAATAAAGATAATTTAAAAAAATAATAATAACCATCTAATCCCCTCCACTAATGTCAAAATCACAGAAGACGTAAACTAAGGAGCTGTTCCAGAATAAAGAGACTACGACAATGCCGCTGCTATAGCTTGCCCATGGATTGTCTCCCAAAGGGTCACCCTCGGTCCCGTGTGGCACTGCGGAGGTGGTGGAACCTTTACAAGGTAAACCCTAGAGAGAGACAAGTACAGTGTGAAGACCCTCTCTCATGAAGGGGTTATTCCTGGTCGGGAAAAAGTGAATTAGTTCCTGTGAAAGCGGGCAATGGTAAAGGAAAAACCCTTGCCCCTTCCCGGTCTCCTGCTTCCTGTTTCATCACGTGATCTCTTTCTCACGTTCATATGTTCCCCTACCACCATGCCATCCGCCATGTTGTGATGTAGCCAGAGGGCTCTCCCCGGCACCTGAATAGATGGGACCACCCAACCATTAACTCTCAGCCCCCAAAACAATGAATTAAAACAACTTCTTCCTTTAGAAAGTGTCCAGTGCCAAGTATTCTGTTATAGCAACACAAAACACAAATAACTAAATACACTATGTGTTCTCAAATTGGACACACAAAGGACATTTGTAGGGCAGTTTGTGAATTTAGATAAAGCATGTAGATTAAATAATGGTATTACAATAATTTTCTGCTTTTAATTATTACACTATACCTATACAAAATACTATATCAAATTTTTGAGAATTTTACAATATGTAGAACTTTTTGAACTTTTTTTTTCCAAAGAACTCCCTTAAAAAGAGAGATGACTTAGAGCACATACGTAGGTCTGGGTGAAAGGGTGGGAGGGAAGGACAGGGAAAGAACTGGAGAAATGAAGGAGAGAAGACATTCCCACGACTTTCAGAGTCATATCTGGGAGAGTTAGTGAGCAGACTGCCCACATGAGAAGCTTTGGCTTCTTCCTCAAAGGTTCATGTGTTGGAATTTCTTCAGAGAACTCCTTTGTCTGCAATTGCAGCACATTAGGAGGCTGAGGCAGAATTGCAAGTTTGAGCCTAGTCTGGGCAACTTAGCAAGCCTCTGTCTAAAGATTTAAAAAGCTAAATAAATACATGATTGGGGATATAGCTCAAGATGAAAACCCTGGGTTCAATCTCTAGTATTGTAATCAATAATTCGTCACAACCCTAATGAAAGAACTCTCTTCTCTGTTCATGGGAATTTGGCGGAGTATGAATTCCCATCCTTTTCCAGCCACAACTGAATGCTAAACCTGTACTTGCCAATAATTACTTGATTTGCATGTTCAAAATTATTGGAAGCATTCTCAGAGATTTCCTCAATGAGACAATGTCTTAGCTACTTTTCCATGGCTGAGATGAAGACCTGACACCTAAAGTTAACAGAGGAAAGATTTATGGTAGCTCACAGTTAATAGAGGCATCGGTTCTTAGTTGGCTGGTGCCAAGGCAAGGTGTCATAGAGGTGGGGCATCACAGAGAAGAAACAGTTCGTAGCAAGCAGAGGGCAGCAAGGCAGCAAAATAGCCAAGAAGCAAGTAACAAGCCACAACAGCAGCTCCGTCCCTTATATTTTATCCGGGCTCCATGCCTTTACTTAGAGTGGGCTTTCCCATTAACCGACCAGTGGATTAATTTAATTATCACATACCCCTAATCCTAGCCTCACACACTCTAGATCCAGACACCTCTAAAAAGCCCCATCTATGACTACCTGAGGCCCGGGGCGGAGGGTCCTCTAAATATAGGTATGATAGTTTGATAAACCATTTATCTGATTGTGTCTCTTCAATGCTAGTGTTTTCTCCTTATGACACAGATATCACTGACTTCATATTAGTAACATGGGAGTGTTAAGCCTAATACTGACCCGCCAGCAGGAGCAAGCTCTCTTTGAGGTTGAGAAACCCTCATTAGCCTCTTACGGAGATCAGGCCTTTGCTCTTGGCCTTGTCAGTTTCCTACTCTTCAGTTTAGAGGTAACTGGCCAGCCTAGAGCTGTGCAGGGCAAGTTCATTTCCTTCATTCCTCTACTATGTGTAATTTGCCTGTACAAACTCATTCCAGTCAAAAGACTTAGGAGACTAAGGCAGCAGGAACACAAGTTCAAAACCAACTTGAGCAATTTAGTGACACTCCATCTGAAAGTAAAAAACTCCCTGTACTGTGGTGAAGCATTTGTTGGCTAGGATGGCTTCTAGCAAATGGCAGACAACAGAGAAGACAGAGATTTTGATTGCTTCTTTGAAGATCCTTAAGCTTCCCAGGTACTGGCAGAGCCCAAGGAATCTCTTACAATCCCTCACAGTATTAAAGATTAAGAGAGAATATTTGGACCATGAAACCTTGTAACTGCAGTACCACTGAGCTATATCCTCAGCAGCTAATTTTGTAAACTTAAGAAAGTTCTGAACAAAGTTTGAAGGCACAACTCCTTTTTGCTAGCTATACCCATGCAAGTACAAATCACACACACACACACATACACACACACACATACATACACACACTCACACACACACATACACACATGCACACACGCACGCATGCACACGCGCACACGCACACGCACACGCGCGCGCGCACACACACACACACACACACACACATCCCCTTTGCACTTCCCACTGGCTCTCCGATGTCCATCAAAATTTGGGTATAAATTCTAAAACAATAAACATAGGGATGGAGAGAAATGTTAATGCAAGCATAATATTAAGAATCAGGAGCCCATAAGCCTTGTTTTTATTATTATATACTATATTCACATAAGTTTGAAAAAGGTTAAATGCTTAGCTTATCAATGCTGCAAATTTTCCTTGCGTTGGAATAGGTAATAATTAGCTATAACTCCAGAAGTAAAAAAAAAAGATATTCAGGGACTTTGAAATGTGGCCAGAAATCAATAGCTTTTCTGACTCCTCTGCTATCATTCAAGTGGACAGGGACTCAAGCATTCACTCTGGGTGTTTTTAGTGCTAACTCTACTGAAGTCTACTTGTCACAGCCAAACTTCTCAGACCCCGCAGACCTACAGCAGATGTTCCTAAGAGGCAACTTGTACTTTGTGCCCAGACTGTTCTGAGGTTTTGTCAGCCTATCTACAGTTTTAAAAACACATGGGCAACACACAGAGATGTTTCTTCTTCCAGAAGATGTAATTAGAATGGAATACGCTTCCAGCATTCTATATAACCTAGTATGTTTTGAATTTTTTCAACTTGTCTAAACTAGAAAGATGAGGTAATTTATATTGCTAAAAAATGTCAACACCTAAACTTTTTCATATTTCTGAAATCTTAACCAAATTATAAATACCTCTAAGTCTCCCTGCTTCCCATTGGAAGTACGTATTCTGTTACTATAACAGAATGTCTAAAGCAGAGTAACTTTATAAAGAAGAGATTTGTTTAGCTCACAGTTTGGAATCTGCCAGTCCAACATGCAGCAGCTCCCCTGGCCTGGTCTCCGGTGAGGACCTCCGAGTGGGTGGCATCATAAAGGGAGTGACACTGGAGCAGGAGAACACAAGAGGAAACCAAAAAGCAACTCAGAGTTCAGGCAGAAGCATTTACTAGAACTCACTCTTTTTTCTCTTTTGTTTGTTTATTAAAACATGTTTGTAATAAATAATTATTCCATTCTTCTTGGGATTATAACTCACTCGAGGCCCTCCCTCAAAGGCTCTTCACAGCCCCCACATTGTCATGTTGTCTCATCAAGAGCCAGACCTCCAACACATGCACCTTTGGGGAACAAGCCCCATTTAAACCACAGCACCAGACCTACTGTGCGTGTTCCAAACTACCTCCCTTCTAGGAAGAATCTAATTTCATAATTCAAATAGAAGCCAGTAGGTTGTCAAAACTCACCAGACTCTTCTACCCTTGTGAAACATAATAACAGCCATTATTATAATGTTGTCACAGATGTGGACAGAAAATCATCCGCCACTGCCTGCTGCTTTTCATACAGTTCTTAACGAATCCCTATAGTTTCTCAGGAGTACTTTAGAGGTTCTACAGAAAACCATTTAGCAAGAAATAAAGAAGAAACTCAAAAATCACCCATAGCATTTCTTGCCTTTATTAGAGTTCCTCCTTCGTTTCTTCTTCTTTTTTTTTTTTTAAGTATTGTGGCTCAAGAAAACAATTTGTAGTCCAGCTTTGTGATTTTGCAAATGAATAACTTTGGATGCAGAGAAAGCAAAGGAACAATGGGGCAGACAGTTCCTCAGGGTCTATACTGAGGTCGATAATATTTCTCAGGCTGCCATACAAGTAAAATGCTATAAATATGAAAACTGACCTCAGGCTAGAGCTGAGGGCACAGATCCATAGACGCCCACTAATGTGGGTCACTTGGGAGTATGAAGATCTTCTGAGGGCCCTGTCATTGCGCCCTCTCCAAACAACTCCCAGGAAATAGCCTGACGCTAAACTGACAGCTATGGAAGACTTCCAGCTCTGGCGGTCTGTGTAATGTGTCCGTCAGTTCCTTGTCTGTACCTGAGAAATTTCCTCGAAGCCTACCCATGGACAATAGAATATCTTACAGCAAAAGAAAAAAAAAGTAAAAGAAAGAAAATAATAAAAAATTTTAAAATAAACAGAATTTCCTCAAAGATATAGTTGCACAGAAAACAAAATCAGGTCTCAGGTAGTGGGATATGCCTATAATTCTAGGTAGAGTCCTGCCTAGGCAACTTAGTTAGATCTTATCTCCAAAAAAAATCTAGATGGGGCTGGGGATTTACCTCAGTGATTCTGGCACCTGCCTCGCAAGTGCAAGGGCCCAGGTTCGATCCCCTGTAACCACATACAACAATACTCACTGTCTACCAGCAATCAGCACCACATACCACAGTGCTCACACCTGTAATCCCAGCACTTGGGAGGCAGAGGCAGGAGAATTGCTGTGAGGTCAAGGCTGAGCTCAGAGCCAGCCTGAACTACAATAAGTGAGACCCTGTCTCAAAAAAAAAAAAAAATCCAGATGATACGTAACTCATAGGAACATGCGTGTGCATGCCTGTGTGTGTGTGTGCATGTGCGCATGTGTGTGTGTGTGTGTGTAGTGACTCTAGAAAGCTATGGGGAGGACAAGCTGCCAACTAGAAAGGTAGAAGAGACTAATCATAAACCTCTTTGAACATTTTGATATGTATCACATGATACATATTCCCTGGTTGAAAATACTTTTTAAATTTAAAAGCCTCAAAAAATTAAATAAGATACATTTTAAAGCCCCAGCTTCCAATTTTGCCTCGGTTTTTTGTTTTTGTATCTGTTTTTAAAGCCTATAATTTATTTGTGCTTTATTCCCCATGGGCACCTCAATTTCTATTCCTGGAAAAAAGAACTGTTGTTTTTCCCACTGCATCTGATTTTATAATAAACTCGCTGTTGGCTTTAAGTTCAATGGCCCAACATACAATAAAATGTGCCAATCAGCAGAGGAGATAGCTGCTTTCTGTCATTATAAAACGCTTGGCTTTCACGTTGCTGACTCCCCACATCCCGTCATCTAAGACTGGCGGACTCTCCCTTCCGTGCCCTATTCACGTGCGTCACAGTCTCCACTGGTCACATCCGAACCGTTTCTCCAGCCTTATGAAAGCTAGCCAGAATATATCCTACATTTTTCATGCTGAAAGAACTGAGATTTTAAATTGATAATCACTCTCTCAACTAGTACTATTTTAGCTAAAACCCACTGTAGTTAAAATAGGTGTATTATATTCCATACTTTGTCTTCTAATAATATCAGGAGTTAGGAATCTCACCCTGCAGTGCCCCCTACTGGTCATTTTAAGGAGAGGCTAAGAATAGCAATGAATTTTTAGTTGATGCAATAGGAATCCCGTGTGTGATAGTGTTTTGTTTTGTATTGTTTCCACATATCTTTTAAACTGAGTATCACTTTTGTATATCTTCTATCCTGGTTAGAAACTTACAGATAATGTCTATGGGTCACACTGACGACAAAGCAGCATCAACAGAAGAAAAAAGTCCTTTGAAATACAGGGGGCAGTAAAGAGGTCCCGTCTGAGGAGAGAAGCAGTGGCCTGTAGTCTCCTCAAGAACTTCCCTGCCTCGTTCCCAGCCCTAAACAGCCGGGCAACAGCAGGACATTACATCCGGGTCATCTGCCGAAATTCTAACGTTAGGTGTCCTTTCCCCTCAGGCACTTTTCAACATGGAAATAGCAATGGGAGCTTAACAGCATTGGCTCTGCATTTAGTTTAATGTGATTTCCTTCAAGTAGACTGGTTTTGACCACCACCTAACAGAAAACACCTTGATTTGTGGTTAGAGAGACTAAGAATTAAGACTTCTACTAGAGTTTGAGCATGCCCAACAGGAGCCAGAGGCTTCCCTGGTGCCCAGGTATCCAGAAAGACTTTGCCCACAGACCGTCCTTTAGAAGAAATAACCCTGACATAGTGAAAGCAAGGTGCTCAAAGGGACTCCTCCTTCTTCGGCATCTCCCCAGTACCCCAAAGGTGGAACAATAGATTGCAAGGACATCCCTGCAGGATTTACTATTGCTCAACCAATGGGAGCCAGTCACCTACTTCCGGATGATTTAAAAGAAATCATTAGAAGTAAAAAGCCAAGAAGCAATGTGATTTTCTTTGAACAGAGTTCACAGTATCTCAAGATTTCTCCCCATTAAGGACAAGAAATGGTGATTTCTCTGTCAAAGACCAAGTGAAAGGCGCTTCAAAGGGACAGTTTGGGAAGCTTGTCATTTGTTCCATGGAGACCTCAGACTGATTTTTGACTTATCCCCTAAGCGCTAATGGGGAAATATTGGCTGGAACTGTCTGTGTGGTGTCAAAGAAGCAGGACAACATAAGAAACGGTCAGTTTTTCCAGAATTTGGTGGGGCATAAACACGTTTTCCCATTGGGCAGCTGTAAATCTTATGGAAGACAGCCAGACTTATGCAATCTTGATAGATATCTTAGATGGGAAAGTGATTCCAACAGGAGCAGCCAGGACTAATGGCAAAGCCCAAAATGTCCAATTACAGGAGTCACTGCCCGTATCAAGAGAACTCCAGGTAAGAAACTGCTAGAGCCTAAGTCCCAGAAAACTCGCGGAAAGCTTCCTTTCCTTGCCGAGAAGCACCATGGGAGCACTATGGAGGCCAACTGACCCAGTCACTACTACCAAACTCTGATGCCTGGGCGAGTAATACCTCCCCAACTCCTCCTCGTACCCTTCCACCTTAACCTGAGACAGCAGAGCAAGTGGTACAGAAACAGAAGAACAAGATAGGAAAACCCAGGCACAGCCAGGCTTTCCCCAAACCCACACACATTACTGAACCAAGGAGCATGAGCCTGGGAAAAGAAAAGATTGAGTGACGTTAGACTTTGCAATCGTTGTGAGTATTCATTTATTTTTCATTAATAGTAAAGAAAGAAGAGCATCGGGTCAAAGCTCAGAGGTTTCACTGCAGTTTTGCAATGATGTTGGAATACCTTTTCTTTATGCCTGTAGGTAGACCAAAAAAACAAAAAAAAACAAACTCCTGAGACTCTATAAAGTGTTGACTAAATCTCCTAGGTAACAAGACTCAGGGGGAGGGAAATAGCAGCTAATAATTCAATAGCACTCTAAAAACCACATTGATTATACCACTCCCACATCAAATTCCCATAATCACCCTCATTTCAAGGTAGCAATTTCTACCACTCAATTTGCAGTAGTTTTCTATAGTAGTTTAAATGGACTAAAACATTTAGAATATGCTACTTTTTTCATAACTACTAACCTGTAAATATAACCTATTAGCTAAATAGTAGAAGCCTAACCCAGCAGCCAATAAGTGACCTTTTAGGACCAGCATAAAATACTGCTTTTCCTATGCCTTCTTGAATCCCCTACAAAACTCTTTTCCTTGAGCACTGGTCAACCTCAACTACCTAAAGAGTAGTCAATCCTCATACCTTATCAAGTTCTACACCTCTAAGGACTGTATCTGTTTGCAGAGGTGTTGTCCATTCTTGGACAATTTTTTTCCCACAAGCGGAAGTGACATCCATGTGCATTTCTGAGCATAACTCACATACACTGTGGTTATGCCTCAAGGTTGAGGTAGAGCATTTTCATTCTAAAATATCCCAGAACATACTACTTCTATAACACGCCCATTTCATTAACTTTTCACTTGATATGAATTTTAATTATTTAAGTCTGAAATAATTCTCCCAGTTTTTTTCAAATAGCACAACAGGTTTCACTGTATGGATAAATGGTCAGTTACCTCTTTTGTTTCAAACAAAATGAGTAGGAAATATGATTAAGAGATGTGTTGCTAGGTGCATGACTCGAGATATTGTAGGACTGGCTAAGTGAGTCCTAAAGCCAGAGAGCAGACCAACGGAAAGAGCAGGCTGAAGGTTCTGGGCCTAAGTAGAATTTCTTCCACACTCAGGAAAACCTCAGAACTGCTTTTAAAGCTACTAAATAACCTAGACCTGCTCAGACTATCTAGGATGGCCTCCCTTAAAAATCGTCCTATAAGGACTTTACTTCTACAAAATGCCTTTACAGTAATACATACAGTTTGAATGAATAAGAGAGGGCTGCAGCCTACTCTAGCTGACATGGAAAAATCATCACAACAGTGAAGGGTGCCTGATTTCAGAACAGAACTCTCACTTGAGCAGCTTCTCTTTATGATCAATCAAAGAGATTAATCAATGTCTCTATCTAAATAATGATGAAAATACTGAGTCAACTGATGCGCGGCAAGGGATCAATTCCACTTCCTCAGCTGTCACCACAGGCCTCTTTCCCACTGTGTCACCACTGTGGCATGAATGGCCACAGTGAGCAGGTAAGAACCACCTCTGAAGAACAAGGAACTGGCCACATAGGCATTACAGTGTTCTCAGCTGCTGTGGTTCAGTAGGCAATGCATGTCTTCTATTCTATGCAAATTATAAAAGTTTGTTACCTCTTTGGACTGGACTCAACTCAAAAAAATGCATCCTCATATTTTACAACATCTTTCAGTACCTATGTAATGTTGCTAGGTTATTTTCAACTTGAAATCTACTGAACAATTCTCCATGTGGATTCCTAAGAGGCTGGACTCCTATCTAACCTATCTGTATAGCTAATTATTTGGACCAAATGTGAGACTTCCTGGTTCTTCCTTTATACACAAAAAGTCCAGTAGGCACAGGACACATGCTCCAGAAACTCCCACTCTAGTGGGAAAGCAAAACCATGAAAGAAGAAATATAATTAAAAACAAAATATAATTCCACTTTGCTAATATCTGGCTCATTTGTATAACCCATAGAATTTTTTGTTTCTATTTTTCAGTGCATAACTATCAAACGCAGCTTCACCTTGAGAACAAATTTAATAATATGTATTACATTTTTGTCCAAGTTGCTGCTTGTGTTTAATGGCTTTAGTTGCACCTCAGGAACAGTCCTCTTGGTTTGACTGCTCACTTTCTGTAGGAAGCTGAATGGTAGGTCCCAAAAGGATACGTCCTGCCCTTGTGCAAGCCCCTGCACCTATGGGTGTGACTTTATCTGCTGAGGTCATTAATCTAACCATGTGGAGATGAAATCATCCTGTACCTAAATCCCACAGCCAGTGCCCTTATGAGACCCACACAGAGGTGAGACGGAAGCACAGATTGGAGTTACACAGACAGAAGCCAAGGACTTCTAGAGCCAGAAGACACTGAAAGAAGCAGGATGGGTTCTCTCCTCATTCCCAGGGAGCACGGTTCTGCCAAACTTGATTTCAGATTTCTGGCCTCCAGAACTATAAAAGGAAAAAAATGCACATTGCTTTAAGCCTCCCAATTTATACTAACCACAACCACATCTTAGAAACCAACACCTGCGCTGGTGATTTTGCTCAGTGGTTCCGGCACTTGTCTTGCAAGTGCAAGGTCCTGGGTTCGATCCCTGGTAACCAGGTACAACAAAGCCAAGTGTGGTGACTCAGGCCCAGCAGCAATCAGTACCACATACCACAGTGCCGGGCATGGTGGCTCACACCTGTAACCTCAGCACTCGGGAGGCAGAGGCAGGAGGATTGCTGTGATGTGAGTTGGAGGCTGAGCTCAGGGCCAGCCTGAACTACAAAGCGAGACCCTGTCTCAAAAAGAAAAGAAAAAAAGAAACCACACCTCTGTTTCACCACTGCCTGTTGTGGGCCACATTGTTTTGGCTCAATTTGTTCCAATGGGCAACTTTAAACTTTGGGTTAAATTTGAATTTTTAGAGTATATGAGGAATAGTGTAAGGAGATTCACATGTGCACATAACGTGTTTGGATCATTTTCATCCCATTATCCGCCTTTACTTTCCTTCCTCCTTCCCTGACCCCACCCTCCTCTCTAAAAGTCTGACTTCTAAAACAACTTACAGAATGGGAGAAAACCTTACCAGCTACTCTTCTCGCAGATAATTAATACCTAGAAGACATAAAGAACTCAAAGAAATACCAAAACTCAAATACTCCAATCAATAAATGAGCAAATCAATTGAACAGACGCTTCTCAAAAGAAGTATAATGGCCAAGAAGTATAGGAAAACTGTGCAACATCTTTAGCCTTAGGGCAATACAAACCAAAATTATACTGAGATTGCATCTCACTCCAGTCAAAATGGCCAGAGTCAAACATACAAACACAATAATTGCTGTCCAGAATATAGGGAAAAGGATCCCTTCCACACTGTTGATAGGAATGTAAATCAGTATGTCCCCTATGGAAGTCAGTACAAAGATACCTCAAAAAAACCTGAAAACAGAGCTTTCATTTGATCCAGACATACTGCTTTTATTACTTGAAGAAATTAAAGCCAGCATAACTTAAGGACACCTTCAGCCCAGTGTTTATTGCAGCATAATTCTCAACAGCCAGGATATGGAACAAGCCTCATGCCCATCAACAGGTGAATGGAGGAATAAATGTTGTATGCATACACAACACAGTAAAGCTGGAAAGAAGAGTAAACTTATGTCATTTGCAAGAAAATTGACAATATTAAAGATCAATCATATTAAGTGAAGTAAATCGGAATTAGAAAGGCAACACGTTCTTCCTAAGATGTGAAATCAAAAAAAAATGAAGTGAAAGTAAAAGGGGAACTATTATTAAGTGAGAAAAGAATCAAGGGGAGGGGCATAAGAGTAGTTTAATTAGAGGGATAGACATGACCATAATACATGTGTTGAAACCCTCGTCGAAAAGTAAAACAAGTAGGTAGGCAGGGCAAGGAGATGATGAGGTGAAAATGATTAAGTGTTATGTACAGATAGGTCAGAATAAGACTATTAATCTGTACCAATAAAAAAGATGTGAAGAAAAAATAATAATCAAATAAAAAATAAAAACTTTTCCTTCTCGTTTCCTGTCATCTCTCCTTTTTTGTTGTTTCATTTTTGTTTTTAGATAACTCAGAGAAGAAAAGGCCTAAGCTATTAAACTCTTGAGTCTGAAAGCTGGATTTTTTAGGGTTAAATTAGGAAGAAGGAGCACTGTGGATGAGAGTGTGCACAAAGAAGGGAGGTTTCTGAACACGTACTGTTTCAAGTGTCTAGAGAAGGGAGCTGCATCAGAGCGTTAAGGACCAAGGACAACGCACAACCCAAACAGAGAATTTCAGGATGATAACCAGATGCTACATCTCAGAGGAGGAAAAAGACAATGTTTTTGTCCAAACTGGGAATACTGGGAAGAAAAATCAGCTTGAACAACAGCTTAAGCAGTGCCCATTTCAACAACTGATGCCTGCACATTGGTGGCCAATAATCAAACTGTCTCAGTTTTCAGTAGCGGTGATAAGAGTTTGGAATGGGTTTCGCTAGTCGAAACCCTTTCCCTCCTCATAGTGACTTTCCCACCCCACCCCCCTTCCACATTTCCTCCAGTCTTTCACCTTTCTCCTACAGGTTTTCCTCCTCAGTCAGTCATCACTTGCTGAGATGCTCAAAAATTGTGCACTAACCCTACTCCAGTCATGAAAACCACCTTGACCCATTGTCACCAGTAACCCAGAGTACATCACCTTAGCAAGAACCACAGAGCAGGCATAATGAAATCCAAATAGCTGGAACTCAAAAAACATACCTTGCTCTACCTTTACACTAGTGAAATTTTCACAATAATTCACATTTGTGGAAGCTGGACAAGAGTGTCATGAACTGGTAGATGTTTTAGCCCAAGAAAATGAAGGGAAGTGAGGAGAAATCAACCAGTGAACAGACAAGACGGACAGGGGAAGCATGAACAGTACCCATGTATACTTCTCAAAAGCATTTATTATAATCTAAGCAATTTTAATTGTAATTTTGGAAAAGGCACGTAGTGGCTAATCCTTTAAAATACAATGCAGTGGAAGTTGTAGGATTGAATCAGTTTCCAAATTTAAATGAAGAGTTTGGACAGACTTGATGGAAGCACATTCACCAAGATGTAAGAGATAAGAATAAAGATGTAAGGGGCTAATTCGTGTCTTCTCTGTTGGATATCTGATGTATACTAGATTCTGTTCGAGCAGTGTTAAACAAGACACACCAATCCTCAGCCCTTTCAGCAGATTTTCAAGGGCATGCTGAAAAAAATGAGAGCAACATAACCTCCTAATCCAGTTAAAAGACTGGGTTGCTTCCAAGATTTAGTATTATGAATTTTGCTTCTAAAAACATGGATATGAATGTATCATTGTAACAAGGTGACTTAATCTCGCAAAAAGATACTCATAAGAAATATAGGTCTTGTCTGGCTGTGCTGCTTACCAACATATTACAGACGACAAATGTTAGGGGCTTCTAAGTAGGATGTATGTACATAAAAATATTAATACAGAATGTAAAAGAAACTCTAATCTCTTCCATTTTATTATAACACCGTAAG
Source organism: Petromus typicus (assembly GCA_004026965.1). NCBI lineage: Eukaryota > Metazoa > Chordata > Mammalia > Rodentia > Petromuridae > Petromus > Petromus typicus. The sequence continues at coordinate 32,380 of PVIR01005037.1, read as the reverse complement.
CTCATAGTGCTTTCAGGAATAAATTTTTCTAAGAATTCAAGTATATATAGTGATGAAAGAGTTCTATACCTTGATTATAATGGTGACAAAATTGCATGGAACTATTCACAAACACATACACACACAAATGCACATAAAACTGGTGGAACCCAGAAAGTCTGCAGATTACACCAATGTTAGTTAGTATCTTAATTTGATACTGTATTCTAGTGAGGAAAGGCGCCATCCCAGGCAGAAAGTGGGTAAAAGTTGGACAGAACCATTCTGGATTGTTTCTGCAACTCCCTGTAAACCTAGAGTTATTTCAAAATAAATTTTAAAAATAAACTTAAGAGTAAGGTATGTTATTGTAATTGATCCACTCAGGACAGAGAGTGGTCTGGTTCTGGGATCACTGCCAGAACACCCAGTCTAGGCTCATCCTTAGAAGGAGGAAGGGTGATCATCCAGCAGCCTCGGCATCCTAGAAAGCAAGTTCCCTCCTTGCCCACTCCCTTATCCAGCTCCAGAACAGCCACACCAGAAGCACACGTAAAAAGCCGCACCAAACACTGGACTCCCACTCAGGAATCCTCCAGAGAGCCTCCCCAGAGCCTGCTCCAACTTTCTCATACCTCACACTTGGCTCTCAGTTCTCCTGGCTCCCTCACTGCTTATTGCCCAGGATGGAGCTCCTCACAGTGCTGGCACTGATCAAAGACTTCATGATGCAAGATTTGAGCACCTCTTTTCAGCTCCAAGCACTCAGGCATCTCTGAAAAATCAGGCTGGGACCGTGTAACCTGGAACCCAGCAAGAGCTCTGGTGCCCCCTCTTCTATTCACCCACAATAATGAATATTCTGTCTTTTCTGGTGGTGTCCTCACCTCACAACTCACAGAAGATGTATTGTTCAGCTTTCCACTCCCTATCAAAGGAGACCGATTTACTTCACTCCTGGTTTCACTCCACCGTAAGCTGGCTCCAATACAGAGGCATCATGGAGAGGGGGTTGGTGGAAGAAGGAACACTGCTGACCTTATAGTGGCTAAGAGCAGACCAAAGGAACAATGCCAGATAAGAAGGGGCCAAGGACCAAATATAATGCCCAAGACCACACCCCCACTACTTACCCACTCTCAGGAATGTGCTTTGCCAGCTCCTTAGCATCTGTTGAGCCAATCAAGTTGATAAACTAGTTTAAACCCTGTTAAATGGGTTTGCTCATTGAAAAGTAACCAGATAAAATAAACCAATGATTACTACCACACTTACTACCTATTACCTTATTACCTGAATGAATCAATTTCTACTGTGGTTTGGGCACATGTTAAGTCACTCTCTCCACACGCTATAGAAATTACAACCCCAGAGCCAGGCTGCCTGGTTTAGATCCTGGCTCTCCACTCCAGAGATCCAAGACTTGGATCTTACCACTTACTTCTATGGACCTTGGGCAAAACACCGCCTCTGAGCCCCTTTCTGGTTCCCTGTCTGTAGAGTGGTTATAATCACAAGCCTGTCTCACAGACCTGTTGAGAGAGCCTTAATGAACGAATATATCCAAAGCACATAGGGAAGTGTCTGAATGCTGAAAGGGTCAAATATTATCACAAGCCTAGAAATGATATAATAAATTTTGATGTTGCAAAGCTAAGAGGCAGACCCTGTACTTGTAAGAACTGAGTCAACCTTAAATATGGCCTCTAGCAGCCTAAACAGAGAAATAAGTAGCTTCAGATGAGCAGATGGTCTACACGGTGATACGTGAATTAAGAATTGCACAACAGGGGCCAGGGATTTAGCTCAGTGGTTCCGGTGCCTGTCTTGCAAGCACAAGGACCCGGGTTCAATCCCTGGTAGCCACATACCATAGTGGGCATGGAGACTCATGCCCAGCAGCAATCAGTACCACAGACCACAGTGCCAGGTGTGGTGGTTCACACCTGTAATCCCAGCACTCGGAAGGCAGAAGCAGGAGGATTGCTGTGATGTGAGTTGGAGGCTGAGTGCAGGGCCAGCCTGAACTACAAAGTGAGACCCTGTCTCAAAAAACCTAAAAAAAAAAAAAAAAAAAAGAACTGCACAACAATCCACACCTCGGTGGCTCTGGACATCAGACTGCCTGGATGCAGAGACTGCTTTGTTCAGTTTTCAGCCTGGAAGATTTGTTCTTCTGCCTTTGGGGTTCTCATTTGGGACAGGAAGGGAACAAACTGTTTCAATAAGCAATATAAATTCAGTTCAGTGAATGCAGATTACAACAAACAGAAAAAAAGATGATCCAGATTTCTAAAAGGAATAAGCAGAGCTGTTTAGAATGAAGAGCTTTCAGATAGTATCAGCACAATTTTCCACTTCCCTGGGAAATGTTTCTCTTCTACATGCATGAAATTATGTTGATTTGTTGGAGTCTATTATACTGATTAATAAATCTCTGAAACACTGAATGTGTCACTGTTTAATGCTGAAAATCTGCTGAACAGTTAGAGTTTAGTACATAAACTATTAAAATTTTAAAAAGAAAAAAAGCCAGGCATGGTGGCACATACCTGTAATCTCAGTAGAAGGATCAGTGGGAGTTCAAGGCCAGTCTGAACTGCACAGTGAAACCCTATCTCAAAAAAAAAAAAAAAAAAAAGCAAGGGACACTTTGCACAGAGTTTACATGATTACTCTAGACTCTGTCTCTAGGGTAACAGATTGACCAACACTTCAAGCAAAGGAAAGCAACTAAACAATCAGTGGTTCCTTTCAATTAACTTTCCAGTTCAGTGAAGGAGTCAGTTAACTTTGTGTTCAATCCAAAGAGTTAGACGTGGCTTGCTACAATCACAGCCTTTATGAATAGCTCACTTGTCAGAAAAATGGCATTTTATCCAGCAAAAGTTACAAGAGTCAGAGACTAGTTATCCTATTCATAAATTACCAGTACAAACTAAAATAAGTTGGCATTGGAAGAGGTTAGAATACAAAGCTATAATATCTGCCAACATCATAATAATTGTGGTTGCCTTAAAATGTAATTTTGGCTAAGCTGCCATGAACAAAAGTCATCCTAAAGATCAATCACAGCACAATTAGTAAGGACCAAACTAAAGCTAAATCCAAGCAAGTAAAGGAAGTAATTGAGGCAGGGACACCTGGGGGGTGCTGATTCCTACTGACTGGCTTCCATCAGCCTGCAGTGATTGGAGTTGCTTCTCCAGAGTGACACAAACTTCGCTAAATATCTCATCTTCCCTGTCATGGGGTGTGGGGCCCAAGTGCAAAATCCTGCATCCATACGGTGTTTAGATAGATGTCACAGGTTAGCAGGATGAAATGAGAGATATAGAAGAACAAATGTGCCCTAGCAGAACTCTCCTAAATCCAATTCCAGTGCATGGAAGCATTCTGAACTTGGGGGTTTGGAGAATGGAGCTAGAACACAGAAGCGCCAAACAAAAATAGTCCATATGTGTTGGGAGCTTCCTCTGTACTTTTTAAGCCCTCCTGTGCCTTAACTCGTCTATCTATCTAGCGGACTAGTGTTATCAGCTCAGATGAGGAAACAGATCAAAGAGACAAGGTAACGTACCCCAAATCCACAGTGATCAAGTGACAGAGCTGGGATAGTTCATCCAGATAGGCTATCAGATTAGAATATACCTGAATACTCACTACGAGATGAAATAGAAGAACTTCCCTTATACAGTAAGACATGGGCCCAACAATAAGTGAAGAAGCCCTTGGAGTGTCCCTCAGAGAACAAGGCAGGAGTTTGCAGATAGATGCAGCGCAAACTCACTGACATCTTTTTGTTTGCATTTGTCCTATCGTAGTAAGAATGCTTAATGTGCCCTACTCTTTTTATGATTTTTAAGCATGCACATACATTACTGACTATAGTGACAAGGTTATGCCACAGGTCTTAGTTTATTCATCTTGCTTAATAAACTTCTATACCTATTGACTACTCCTCATCTCCCTCTCTCCTCAGGAGGGACAATTAATGCTGTGAATAAGCACTGTCCAGCACCTGGAAACTACCATTCTATTCCTTAGCTATATGACTTTGACTATCTTTGGTGCTTCACCTTAGTGGAATTCCACAAAATTTATTTATTTTTCTGTCTTATTCTACTTAGCATCATGTCCTCAAGGTTCATCTGTGTTGCTGCGTGATAGAATTTTCTTCTTAAGTTCTCTTGATCCATTCATCTCACAATGGAAACTTTTTTCCACATCCCAACAATTATAAATAGTGCTGCAGTGAACACAGGAGTGTAGGTATCTCTTCAATATTTTGGTCTTAATTCTTTTAGATAAGTAGCCATAAGTAGGATTGATAGATAATATGGTTGTTCTTACTGTTTTCTTCCTTGCTTGCTTTTTTTTTTTTGGAAGCAAAATATTTATTGGAAACAAAACATTTATGTATTTTAGATCTATGTACCAACAACACTCACCATAGGGAATTTGCACCTGTACGTGGTAGATCCTGCCTCTTTTTTTCCCATTCCCCCCTCCCCTGAAAACCCCTCTTCTCCCTATATATAAAAATTTTATTTCCGTATATTTTCATTTGTTTTCTTGTCTCTTCTATTTTTAATTTTTAGGGCATTTCATACCACCTTCCTTAGCAGCAGCACCATTTCATATTTCCATATACAGTGTAGAGGCTTCCAATGTGTTTGTATTCTCACAGCTTGATACTTTCTGTTTTATAATAATAGCCACCTTAACAAGAATGAAACATCTGTTGTTTGTTTTGTTAACATTCTGAATATGTTATGAGACGATACGTCATTCTGGCTTTAATTTGCATGTCCTGGTGATTAGTAGCAGTGAGTACTTTTTATAAAACTTGTTCATCTGTATGTCTTATTTGGAGACTGGACCCTCATACTATATTTAAGCAATGGACTGGACTCCAAATGAGTTAAAAATTTAAATCTACAGCCTGAAATTGTAAAACTACTAGAAGAAACCACTGGAGAAAAAAATCTTCACGTTATTAACCTTGAAATGAATTCATAGACATGATATCAAAAGCACGGCCATAAAAACAAGAAAAATTTTTGTGTTCATATGATTAAAAATCTTCTGACCAGGAAAAAACACAATTAACATTTACAAAAAGCAACCCAAGGAATGGGAGAAAATATTCATAAACTATATATCTACTATTAAATCTACAATTCAGTAGTGGAAAAATAAAATAAAAACCTGCTTAACAGTGGGATAACAGACTGGGGTTCTAGCTCAGTGGTAGACCACTTGCTCAGCATGTACAAGGCCTCTGATCCTGAGCAATGAAGATGAAGCAAAAGATAAAAAGACGTCAGTCGACATTTCTCCAGGGACATCTTTATAAGACTGAGAAAGGAGGGACAATTGATGCTGTGAACAAGCACTGCCCGTGTGTCATTCTCCTTTCCAAGCCTCCGCACAGCTTCCTTACACTGCCCACATCCATGGTGCTCCGCGCCCGCAGGGCACAGCAGACCTTCTGAAGCTGGCAGCGGTATAAGAAAGGTCAGCCTTGCACACCAGCAGTAATGCAGTCAGCGCCATGCTATGGCAGCGCCACCAAGTCCTGCAAACTATGAGATGCTTCCAGCACCTGAACAGCCCAACCCAGAGCAAAAGGGGCGCAGGAGGCGCTGCCCCTCCTGCTCCCAAGAGATGAGAGGGAGGTGAAGGGTGACAACCCTCCTGTCCCTTCACAGAAAAGACACTGTGTTATCAAAATGAAAAGATAAAGCCACCTGAAAAGCAGAAGTAATTATCATTAGTTAGAAATGAAATACTAAGTTTGGCTGCAGAGGCTCAGCAATAAAGTCAGTATTTCACGGAAGAGCAAGACTGGGCAAAATCAGAAAAGAACCAGAAGAGATAAATGAAATTGTTTTGAAAAGGACAAATATATTTTTAAAGAACATGAGCTTTAGTTAAAAACAGCTGAAATCTAAGCATGTGTTTGCAGAGGAAACTGACTAGAAAACCAGAAAAGTACCCTCTGTCTACTTAAGAGTTTTCCTCGGACCTGAGGAAGAGAGGCTGTTTTTGTCCCTTATCCCAGGAAGCAGTGGCCTCGGCAGGAAGGGGCAGCGTTATCCAAGCTGTACGGGGCTTTCAAAGGAAAGCAGAGCATCGTCAAGCAGACCAGCTGTTTCGAAAAACTTCCACAGTCCCACAGAACTTTTTAAATTATGGAGCATTCTGAACATGCCAAGGAGAAGTGTCCCATTGGGGTGGAACTGGAGGGTATTTTCCATTTTGCTTACAATGATTCAAACACTGATGGATGCCATACAAAAAATGAGGAAGCAGAGGGGGGCAGGGAGTCCTGATGGAAGTCATGTATGCAACATATGGAACAAGTTATTGAAGAAAGTGGTTCTAACAGAGTTTGTAAAAGTTGGGGAGGGGCATTATACTTCCTTCAGAGACAGAGAAGATTGAGGGTGTGGTGAAAAAATAGCAAAACTGGATTAAGATAAACCAAAACAGAGGAGAAATACTGGGCCAAATGAACTTTCACCTTCCCTAAAATGATTTATGTACTTATGAAGAGCTAGACTGGACTTGATTTCTGAGGGTGAAGTTTGCTGGGGAACCTGGAAAAATCCATCATGTCTTCAATTCTGGGCAAAGCTGCACTTTCATCAGTAGGAGCCCATGTTGGCTTTCATGGTCAAGGGGTTCAAAATGTAAGTGGGGCAAATCATTACTTATGTCCTAGACCTGAGCACGTCACTCTAAGTAAGGTAAGAGGGGTACAGAGGAAAGAGAGGAGTGACAGAGATGGAAGGGAAGGGAAAGGAAGGGGAGGGGGAAGAGCAGAGAAGAGAAGAGAAGAGAAGAGAAGAGAAGAGAAGAGAAGAGGAAAAAAATTGAAAAAAGGAAGTGGCTCACTTTTTGTGATACTCTGGTGTGCTGTTTCTGTTCTAGAAAAGAATAGTTCTTGGGCCAGGGATTTAACTCAGTCATTTCCACAAGTGCAAGGGCCCAGGTTCGATCTAAGGTAAACATACAGTAATACTGGGTGTGGAGACTCACCTGACCAGCAATCAGAACCATATACCATAGTTCTAGGTATGGTGGCTCACACCTGTAATCCCAGTATGTGGGAGGCAGAGGCAGGAGGATTGCTGTGAGTTCAAGGCTGAGTTCAGGGTCAGCCTGAACTACAAAAACAAGACCCTGTCTCAAAAAAAAAAAAAAGAAGAAAGAAAGAATAGTTTTTCTCTGGTCCACTTAAACATCTCAGTGTCAGAGGGAATAGCTCAGCTGTGACTGAAGATCCTCTGAGAATCCAACCAAGTCTGCCCCATGAGTTTCCTAGGAGCTAAGGCGATAGAGAAATAGGAGCACAATGAGTATTAGCCCACAGGAGAACTAAACATCAGCATATCTAACTGTCTCAGGGGAAAGCAGATGTTAAAGTCTCTAGGAGCTGAAATATAAAACTGGAAAACTTTCTTAGGTTGTAGGTAGTGGGTAAGGAGGTTGGAGGAAAACAGATTTGCCGTGTCCAAGCTCCAAAAAGCCAGCTGAAGTTTGACCATGAAAACTTTACTAACAGTGGAGAATCTAAGGAAGGGTCATTAAGTCAAAGTAGGTTTGCTCCAGAATGTTTCAAAATGAAATAAAAAGAATGAGATAGAATAAGATATATGTCTTAGTAACTGTTGTTGCTGGAACAAAGTACCTGGCACCCTCAACTTAAAACAGGAGAGTTTTATTTGAGTTAACATTTTAGAAGTTTTGGTCCTTGCATGGTCAGCCGACTCCAGGCCGAAGTGGCACAGTAGAAGGGCCTGAGTAGGTGCTCACCACATGGCGGCCAGGAAGCAGAAAGAGAGATTATACACGGAGGAAGGAAGATCCACCCTTCTAGTCACACCCCCAGGCTTGTCACCTCCAAACAATCCCACCCACTAATAACAAGTCCACTATATTACCCTACAGTCCAGACACTTTCCACACATCTGAGGCTTTCAGGGCCATTTTAGATCTAAACCATAACATTCTGCCCTGACCCCCAAAAGGAGGCAAAGTCTCCTCTGACACATAAAGCAAATTGTTACCCCTATGAATATCAAAAGCTAAACACTTCCAACACACAGGGACATAAGGCAGACATTTCCATTCCAAAGGCAAGGATAGGGAGATAAAAAGGAATTGGACCAAAACAAGAATGAAACCCAGTAAGGCAAACGTTAAATCTAGTAGTTTCATGTCCAACATGCAGAGTAAGTCATGGCCAGACCTGATTTCTAAACAATTCAGACAAACCTGTCCTAATAGCATTAGCAGTGATGGCAGCTCCTGTGGATTCTCTTCGGGGCGGCCTTGCTCACTCCTTGCAGCTTTACTAAGATGTTTCATATTCTAGGCTTCTCCGACTTCCTGGGATGTTTACTACACCTCAGGCTTCATTCTCATGGCTTCACATGCTACCCTCTCAGGGACACTTGGACTGGTCTCTAGTCCTTCTGCAATCTGCATGGAAGCCTCCCTGATCCCACAGCTCTTGCATTCGGCACACAGTAAAACCAGAACTACATGGATTGAGGTCAGTGTCTGCTACCATTTCTACCAGTAGCCAAACCCTCTTGGGCCTCCATAGGCCTCTAACTGCCTAGATGGCTGAGCACTATGAAATAAACCACAGAAACCAATTTTCTAAGTGGCATTACTAGAGCAAAATGTCCTGGGGCAAGTAAAGACTTTTACTTTTACACCTTGAGCCAAGAAGGATAAGGTTTTGCCAATTCCTCAATATGCCTTCAAGGCATCTTTCCTATTGTCCTGATGTAAATCACATGGTTCTTTTTTAATGTTAATCTTTTCCACAATTAAGCTTTCCTCCATCAAAACTTTGTAAGATCTTCCTTTCTGTGGAAAGTGAAAACTTTTAAACTCAATCAGCTGTACCTTTTTCTTGACTGTAGTGTAGAATTTGATAAAAGTCTTTAACAGTTCTCATGCCACAACCTGAATTTTAGGTTGCCTTGAAATTTCTTCAGCCAGATTAATAGTCAGGATATGTGTAGTTGTCCTCGGCATCAGGGTGGCATGCAGCCAAGGATCAGGTTCGGAGGCCAGGACCGGGAGGATGAGTGCACAGTCACCACACAGACTCTGGGGAGGTTTTGGTGAACGCTTCCATCTTTTTTGAGGATTATACAGGCTTATATACAGCACAAGAAGTGTGTGTGGCTATGAGCACATAGGAGCACAGGGCTGTAGCTGACTGGTGGGGCACAAGTTTTTTTATTTTTTATGGTTATCTCTTGGCCAAGCAAAGGAGTCAGGACTACAGGAGGAATGGGAGGCCCCCCCCCCCAATTAGCTATAGGCCAGTTTCTCTGCACAGGAGTGAGCATGCTCAAACTCCTTTGGGTGTTTCCTAACTTGCTAGAAGACATACATATAGCATATTTGACCTAACCAGACTTAAACTTCTCCTTCAGACATCAGCTATATGTAGACAAATTTTCTGCCATAGAATACCACTATGGTAGAGAGTTTAAGTGACAATGGAAACCTTTTTCTCAACTGAAACCTCCTGTGCCTGGCCTCTTCTGACCGCATTTCCATCAACATTCTGGTCTTCTGAGATCTGGCAAGTATCTCTCATCAAGCTCAGCTTACAGCATTCTACAGTTTCTCTAGCTAGGATCTCCAAACCTTTCCAAATTCCTCCTGCAAATCAGTTCCAAAGGTTCTGAACCACATGGTCAGATACAGTCCCAGCAACAACTCCACTTTTCTGGTACTAACACCTGTGTTAGTTACTTTTCTCATATCTGGGACAGAATATCTAGTACTCAGAACTTAGAGGAGTAGAGATTTATTTTGACTCGCACTTTAGAAGTTTCAGTCTTGGCATGGTATGCTGGTCCCAGCAAGGAGCAGTGTGGTGGAAAGGCCTCGGAAGAAGAAAGTTGCTCACCTTATGGCAGCCAAAAATCAGAGAAAGAAAGGATCGAAGAAGGGATGGAGGTATACCTTTCCAGATCAAACCCCAGTGACCAGACCTAATCTCCTAACAGCCAGTTACCTGTAGTACCCTATAACCCTATCACCTTCTAAACAAATGAGGCCTTAAGGTTCATTTAGGATCTAAAGCATAACAATATAACATAGATTATACTAGATTATAGCAGAAAAGTGAATGAAATTTAATGGGGAAATACACATCCTCATGTCGGTTCCTTAATAAGATGCACACCTTAACCATGATTCAGAAATTTTTGAAATGATTAATAATGGAGAGTTGCATAGAAAACAGGAGAGGAGGAAGGAAGGATCATAGAACTAACAAAAATTAGACTTATTTAAAAGATAATAGTTCTAGTCCCTTGGTGGAAGAACTGATGCCCAAAGAAGTGAAATATTCTTCCTAATGTTCAGCATTCACGACAGAGCAGAAATACATTTTCACACCATTGGAAGTTCTTTCTTCCCTACATTATAAAGTAGATGAGAGAGAAGGCATGGAAGAATGAAGTTCTGCAGGCAAATCTGTTTCACTTCTTGTCTGGGTTGGAATTATCTGTGTTGGTTTCATAATGAGAATCTTCCGTTCTACCACACCTAACAGTGAGACCTTGGGTAGTTATTTAATGTTCATAACCCCGGGGTTTTTCCTTTATTAATTGGTAACATATACTTGGAATAGACTTTGTTGAGGGTTCCCAATATCTGTGCTTTCTCATTTCTTTCCTAATAAACTACTGACCTTGTTCATTCATTCCCTTGCTTCCCTACAATCCAGAAACAACTGACTCCATTCTCAACTCCAGGGATGGATCTAACCAGTTCTGTCAAAAATAGTACTCCTACTCTTCTTAGCTACTAATTGGTTCAGGAACTGCCAAGTCATTGTAAATCAATCCCTGCAGAAAGAATACATTACCTAGACTAACCAGGAGAGGAGACATACTTAGAGACAATTTTATCTTACTGTGTTGCTTAATACAATTTGGATCAGATTTTCTACTGTATTCTGCTCACTGAATAACAATTCATTGGGGCAGAAGTGAAGATTAAATTGGAAGATTAAATATATTCTGTAAACTACAGACAATTTATACAAATGACAGCCTTTTTTCCAAAATCATAAAGTTCCAACTAAGCTAGATAGAAGAGAGCATTAGGAATCATCCCTAAATTTGTAAACCTCTTTGCTCTGTTGGGATTCATTTGCTCTCTCTCTCTCCTGGTCTCTGAGCAGATACCGCATTCTGTATAACACCTTGTACATTATCAACACTTAATAAATGCAAAATAATGTTGTGTTAACTAAAAAATTGCCACCAGATGTTCTTAAGGCTTTGGAACCTTCAGGTTAAACTGATTACATAAATAATAGTTTAATTATTACATCATCTATCTCAGCAATGGTGTCTGTCTGTCTTATGGCTGATGCCTCAAGTCAGACTGCTGTAGCAATGTCTGAGATTAAATGCTCAGTGGTCCCTAAAGACAGTTTTTGGGAAGAGCTAGCATTCAGTTTCTCTACACATCATCATCTTGAATTATTTGTTTCAAAGACAAAGCTCTACATCCACAAAAGATGTCAAACAAGATTTCAAACAAGAAATTTCTGGCTCAAATGAAGTTTAAGAAGACAAGTACTTCCAGCAGTTGCAGACAAGCAACACAAAGCATTATCCATAAGTGGTTTATGAGAAGATAAGATTACAAGGCTATTTAGAAGAGCTAAACAGAACCACTCACTCCTCGAAAGGCACCAGCCAAGGAACTGGATCCTTGTACACTCAAAATAAGTTCCTAAAATCCATTGGGTCTCAAGGCTGGTAGAGATTGGAATTACCTGATGAGGGTTTTGAAATTGGGCATTTTTGGATTTTGTTTAGTTTGATCCATTTTAGTATCAAATGCCTAGAACCCCCTCCCCAGTTAAGTCAGAATCCCTCAAGGAAGAAATTAATCTATTAATCCTGGACTGGTAGTATTCACATCACTGAGGAACCTGTTAGAGATGCAAAGTTCCAAGCCTCCACTCCAATCCTCCTGTTAAGGATTTACAAGAGCTCCCTGTGATTCTTAGAATCATTCAAGTTGGAGAAACGTAAACTTAAAAGATAAGAAAGCTTATTTTCCTCACATAACAGTGCAAATAGGAGTAGTCTGGGGTAACAAGGACGCTCTGCTCCACGCAGTCACTCATAGCCAGGTTCCTTCTTTTGTGTGGCTCTGTCTCCTCTAAGACATTGCTAGCACCTGTCCGGTCACAGCTGGATGACTGTGGGGTTCCAACCATTTATGAGGAAGGAAAGCATGGAAAAGATTCCTCTATCATCCTGGGCCAAGCCCAGAAACGCCACACAGTGTTCTGCTCTGCACATAGTCACAGGTTCACAGCTAACACGAAGAAGGCCAGGAAATGTAGTCTACTCACATGTCCAGGAAGGACAGAACAGTTTGGCCAAAGTACTCTTCATGCCACCCACATAATACATGCCCAATAAATGAGAGCTCTTCATTTTATCCAGGAGAATGCTTCACTAATTTAAAGTACAAATAGTGTTTCTTCTATTTTTTTTGTAAATTGCCAAAGGCCCAAAGACCTTACAAGGAGGAAGTCTAGTGTTTCTTTCTTGAGGCCTTTCCAGCTACTCTACTCTCACAAAGCCCAATATCTAGGACTTTCTTAGTTATAAAGGATTAATTGTCCTACCAAATGCCAGGTAAGAGAAATCCCCAGAAAGGAACTGACCCACCAACAGCACTGCTTTTGTAGCCGCCACATGAGCATACTAAACCTAGTCCAACATTGTCCAGGAGCTGATTGTCTCCATTACAGAGAAGTACTTGCTGTGCACAGGTCATAACTGTGCCTCCTTTCACTTTTAAGTCATTGCATTTGCCCAGTTGTCATTCGTGAGTAGGTCACTGTACCAAGCAGGTTGGCGTACAAGAGTTCTGCCTCAGCAATTTGCTAGGAAGGAACTGCTCCTTCTTCATGAGATACAGACTTGGTCTCAGGGCTCAATCCAGATCATCAAGCAAGACAAGCCCAACCACTCTAGGCCCTTTACTATTCTTTACAGAAAACTTTATACTTGAATGTCTAATATTACTTCTCAAAAGAGAAGACTTTATTCCTTTCCTCCCACGACCACTGACAAAATTTCCCAAGTGTTAGTCAGCAAGTTTCTACACCAAGGAGTATACTGAGAGGGCTACTACCTTTGTCAGACCACAAGCAAAAATCCCTTTGCTAAATAATACTCCCCCAGGTGTCTACTGGCCTTATACTTTGTAACTAAGGGGTGCGTTACAGTGGTGAAACTGTGCTCCAAAGCTGCTGCTTTGGTGTCATCTCACCAGGAGTTCTCAATAACATCAAATGCCTCTTCAAGGGAAGGATCATTATCTCTGTTTACCATTCTAGCCAAGGAGAGCTTAACAGACTTTCTACAGGACAACCCTGTCTGACAAAGTCTCAGTCACAGTCTCACAGTCTGAGAAAGCTAGGGATTTTAACACTAAAACATTTAGTGTTTAATAAGTATATTTGATGCACACCACTCCTCACCAGAAAGTTCTGTTGCACTCCTTTCTAGTCATTCTTCATATTCAAAGTTATTAACACAGTTTCCAGTTTTGCCAATTTTGAACTTCAGATAAAAAAATTAATATTACTCTTCTGTGGTTTGTTTCATTTTATGTTGTGAGTTTCATCCATGATATTACATGTATAGTTTGTTCATTTTCATTGTAGTTTAAGGTTTTATTACATAAATATACAGCAAGTTATTCTTTATATTTTTGATGAACATTTGAGTAGCTTCAGATTTGGGAATCTCATAAATCCTACTGCAATGAACATTCTAGCATTTGTCTTTCTAAAAATATATGTACTTAAACCTCTTTCTACCTAGGGTAGAAAAACTGGTCAGAGTATATATACTATAGGTTCTGACCAGGTACTATTTGAGTGTTTTACATGGACCAACTCACTTAATCCTCATAATAGTCTTAGGCTATTATTACCTTCTATTTTTACAGACAAAGAAATAGAGGAACAGAGAGATTAGAGGAACAGACCATAAACAAATTGGGTTTTTAATTCAGAAAGATTATGTCCAAAGCATGTCTCATACACACCACCCTATAAATCAGGTTTCACTCTACAACTATACAATTATTATATATTATTTTGCCAACTCATTTTTCCATCATGCACCAATACAAGAAATAGTGTATATACACATACACACACAAGCACACATACACATGTACAGGAATTGAGAGTATTCACACACAAGCAGTCATAACCATACACATAAAGATACAAGCTGAGAATGACAATCATCAACCCTTCAAAGGTCACAGCCTGCCTCTACAGGGTTAACAGAAGAGATATCAGTGATACAAAACCAGCCAAAGGTGATCATTTACACAGGCAGTTTATGTATATGTGAAAAGCTCAGCTTAATCAGGATTATTTTTATTTTATTTCTAGCAGAATTTTAAAATACAAGCAGCAGATTGGAGAAAAAGACTGAGTAAGAAATACAAAAAGTCGATCTCCCCACCTAAATAATAGTTACACTCACACAACCTGTTTAACTATTTAGAACTCTAGTATCTGCTAACTATTTAGAACTATTTAGAACTCTAGTATCTGCTAACTGTTTAGAACTATTTAGAACTCTAGTATCTGCTAACTATGTAGAACTATTTAGAACTCTAGTATCTGCTAACTATTTAGAACTCTAGCATCTGCTAAGGCGAACAACTTCCGGTGGAAGGCCTGGATGGGAACGTGGAGATAATTTTGGTCAATTTCAACTGTTGGCCCAGCAGTAGCTGCTTCTCCACACACCACCAGCCTCACAGCAGGCACCTGTTCCTGGAGCAACATACAAATACCTTCCTGAAGCCTAGATGAGCAAAACGGACCCTGCAGTCCACATATTGGGAATCTGACTGCTGATTAATGACTCAGGTCCCAGAGGTCCCGCAAAGAAGCAAGTAAATAGCACAGCGGCTGCACTTCCTCCACTGCTCCCCCACAGGCCACGTCCCTCAGGTAGAAGTGACTTAATAAAAAGTCACCGGGATTTAAAGGGATAGCACCCTTTTCGTTTTCTCTTTTTCTTCTTTGGAGGTAAATGGTGCACATACAGAAAAAAAATTAAAAAGTGACATGTTAGGCAAAGGTGCAGATTCAGATAAGACCTGTGAAGACTAAGTTTACAACTCAAGATGAGTATTATCATAACCACACACACAAAGAAAAACAATTTGTGGGGGGAAAAAAAAAGAAAGAAAGAAAAGAAAAAAACAGCAAACTCTGGAGAAGGAAGAAATCAGAAATTAGACATCAGATTCAAATGTTCAATTTGCAACAAGAAAAATATCATGAGGTATACAAAAAAGAGAAATTACGACACATTCAAAAGAAAAAAATCAAAACTGTCCCTAAAAAGATTTGATGGAATATGTATTAACCAAGTACTTTAAAACAAGTATCTTAAAGATACTCAAAGAACAAAAGAAATATGTGAAGAAAATGGTGCATAAACAAATTGGAAATATTAATAAAGAGAAAAAAATCTAAAAAGAAAAAAATTGTGAAGCTGAAAAGTTTGATAAATGGAATTTAAAATATCAATAGAGATATTAAAAGGCAGATTTGAGTAGGTTAAAAAAAAGAAAAGAAAAAAATCAACAACTTTGAAGACACAGGCAGTCTGCACAACAGAAAGAAAAGAAGACTGAAGAAAAAACCCAAAGAGACACATAAGACATCATAAAATGGAACATCATATGCATCATGGAAGTTCATGAGAGAGAAAGGGGAAGAAAGAATATTTAAAGAAATAATGGCTGAAAAATTCCAAATTTGATAAAAGACATCAATATGTACAAATGGCAAAAAATATATAAACATATGTTCACTATCTTTAAAGAAATGTAAACCAAAACAACAAGATACCATCTTACAATTATTATTAATATTATTATTATCACTATTATTTGAAAACAAACCAACGCCCACAAAAAAAATTTGCAGCATAACTGAGTGATACAGAAAAACTAGAGCCCTTGTGTACTGTTGGTGGAATGTTCAGTGGTTTTTGATGTTGTTGTTTTGTTTTCTTGTTCTCTTTTAGAGACAGGGCCACATTATGTAGTTCAGGCTGGCCTTGAACTCACCAGGTAGCCCAGTCTGTCCTTGAACTCATTATGATCCTCCTGCCAATGTGTGAGTTTATTACATGGCTTATTCCCTGGAATATGGACTTTTAAACTTTGCCTGGCCATTAAGCTTGATCTTCTCCTTCACTCTTATATCTCGTGCTCTCTGTGTTCACAGTGCAGTCACTGGAGAATGTTAAGAGAGTACACAGGGATTCTGCATACAGTTGGGAATCGCAATGAATACAGGACAGTGTAAGCTGGCAAGTGTATCACAAACTTATCCATGCTGATTATATTTCTGAACCTGGACAATCCGCTCAGATAAGAATTTAAGAATTAAACTGTGTGCAGGCTAGGGATATAGCTCAGTGCTTTCTTAGCATGCCCCAAATCCCGAGCAGATTCCTAGTACTGCAAATAATATAATTAAATTGTCTGATTAAGTAAATGTCTGCAAAGTCCTTGTATGTAATTAGAAAATCAAACAAAGCTAATTCCTACCTTTGTCTCAGTTTTGTTTTTTTCTTTTAATGGGGAGGAGATATAATAACAAGATAATTTTCAAAACATATAAATTATAGTACAACATGGTAAAATGAATGTGATTTTTTTCAATTATATCCAACTGCAAAACCTAGAGTGTAGGACCCTGGGCAAGTAACTACCTGTCTGTTCCAATTTCTTCAGCTATAATGATGAAATAATTTCTATAAAGAACTCAGACAATTATATTTTGATCATAAGTTTACAATAACCAACACAATTAGTGCCACAAGGCATGCGGAGACCTCCATGACAGCCAAAAACCATAGCAGTACAGCTTAAATTAGAAGAACTGATCTGACCTTGTAAAAATATCTATCAGTCTCAGTCACAGTTTTTGCAGGCAAGCTTGGTTCTGGTCTAGTTTGGAACTTACACCTAAGGTAGTAGACCCAGAGGCCTAAGAAAGGTGATAAAAAGTGCAGGCTGTAGACATACTCATTGTTGAGTGAACAACAGTTTGATTCCAGACAAATTCATTCACACTGAATACAGCCTTAGCCAGAACCAAGTGAGAGAACCTATAAAGGCCAGGATTTGTCAGAGCCTCATAGTAGTCTGAAAACTGCCCTCCAAAAAGACAAAAACATCAAATCTTTAGAACCTATGATATAGCTTATCTGGAAAAAGAGTCTTTGAAGATGAGATTAAGCTAAGATCTTTTAAAGTAGAGCTTTTCTTCAGTAATCTGAGTAGGCCCTAAACGCAGCCACGTGTATTCTTATAAAATACACAGAGGAGAAGTCAACATGAAGACAAAGCATGGAATGATGTGTCTACAAGCCCAGAGACACCAAGGAATTCCAAGAAGCTGGAGGGGCCAAGGAGCATACTCTCCTGTAGAGCCTTCTGAGGGACTACAGTCCTGTCCATACCTTGGTTTCAGACTTCTAACGCCCTTGCCTGAGACAATAAATCCGTGTTGTTTTTAGTTGTTATTTGTTTTGACAGCCCTAGGAAACTGCCTCATCCTTTGAGGTTCAGAGAAAGGTAGAACTCACAAAGGTCAAACTAAAGGTAAAACAGAAACCATCACACGAGGGCTCATCGAAAAGATAGCAGTGTTGCATTTTGCTGAGTACCAGGTCTAGGTGGTCCAGGTCTAGCCATGATGGGGAAAAGTAAATCTTGATTGGCTCAGGAGTCGGGGAGGGGTTTATCCTGCCCTTGGAACGGCTCAGTAGCCTCAGACAGGCAGAGCCCATAAATGGCAAATGCTTTCTAGAACCTGGCCACATGCAGTCAGAGATGATATGAGCTTCGGGACAAAGAAACAAAATTCCAAAAAATATGTTGTTCATGCTATAGGAGGATTCAGACTAATGGTCCTGGATTGACAGCCTCCCTTATAAACCTTGTCTTTCAGAAGCTGTGTCCTCATACATGACATGAGAGCTGGATGTCGTCATTAATCTACAGAGTTGTGGGTGTACCAGTGTGGTGCAAGACATCAGAAATACAGTGGAGAGGAAATCTTTCTATTCATGTTAATCCAACCCTGAAGACTCCAAAATATGTCCATTTTGCACTAAGTTAATGATGTCTTTTATGATCAGTCTTAAAACCACTAGAAATAGTATAGCCAGAATAACTAGCATGATGAAATTAGATAAAGTGATCCATGGCACAGTGGAACTCTCCAAAGAATTCCTAGATGATCTCATTGCTCGGACCTTAACTGCCTCATTGTAAAATGAAAGCTTGACACAGGATCACTAGAGTCCTTCCCACCCTTCAGCTACTCCTTAGGCAGTTCACTGTAAGGCGGATACCCACAGGTACCTTTATTAATCCCCTCAAAATGCATTGACAGGAATGGTGACTGAGAAGCAAGGCCAATGGGTCTGCTTAAAACCCTGAGTCCCTCCTTGGGAGCAGTATGTTCAGTGGAGGGAAATGGAAAACTGACAGCCACCAAGTCTAGGCCTGGGCCTGGGAGATATTTCAGTCACAACTACCAATTTGGCCCTCACTTGGCTTTCCTGCTAATGCCCAGCAGAAACCCTCCCCCATTATTTCCTAGCTGTCCTTTTTCCTGTTTCTCAAATCAGGTTTTATTTTCTAAAGGTTAAAAATCTCATAAAGCAAAAAGTGACATGAAACACAGAGGAAAAGAGGGCTATGGTGACAAAACTGTGACTGAAGCAGCCTCTTGACTCCTCAGGGGTTGATGGTTAGAGACACACACACTGGCGTGTGCCTCCGCACATTCATCTGTTTGCTGGTTGCTATGCAGATGGTGATAAAGTATTTGGGTGGAATCAAAAACTATACTACACTTTTACAGCACATCTGTGAATCCTGGCCTTCTGAACAAATGGCTATAGTTCACTGGGCCTCTGTGCTGTCAGAAGCAGCTTCCCAAATACCAGCTTTAAACCAGGCCTTCCATATGGAAGCACAGGGTCAGTGAAAAATGGTGTCCGAGGGGCCCCAAAGCATGAGAAGATCTGGCAAAACGTGACAGGTTTTATCCCAGCTGCTGAAGAGAAATGTATTGAGACTAAAAGACTAAGGGGGTGCACGCCTTCAAAATGTGTTTGGGGATCAAAATACACCCTACCAGATTCCTGAGAGGGGCCCTGGTGGCTATGTTAACCTTGGCGTTGTTATCATTAGAGGTTAGGCTTGTTTCTGGCACCTAACACTGGACACACTGACAGCCGTGAGGTTGATGGAAGAGGAAAGAATCTGTTTTGCAGTGAGGGAAAAAAAAATTCTCAGATTTCTCAAACCATTTGAAATCATGCCAGAGAAATACTTGATTTCAGCATTTTTAAACTCTCTGCGATGATACAGCAAGTGGTATCCCCCACATGTGATGATGTATTTCAGCGCCAGAGTTTTCTCAAGATGTTCCAAGCCTGCAGGCTCCTGATCCTTTTTCAAATTACCAAGATGATAGTATCCCGGTGAGAGTTGTGATTAGTCTAAACTCTCCACAGCTGTGAGAGATGCATGTACAAATTCCAATAAAGATTTTGCGTGTTCTGGACTGAATTTACCTACATGACATTGAAGCCTAACTCAGAGACTGCTAAGAACTAGAGCCACTGCAATGCTATTCCATTTCTTCCACAGTATTGGTTGCGCGAACTGGTGATTGTTCCAGGAGGATGCTTCCTAACGGACGTCACTGCCCAGCCGTAGGCATTTGCTCAGCAGGCCACTGACGTGTGGGGAGAGCAACAGGGCAGGGAAAATTAAACCTAGGCACCTGGGACTCACAGAGGCCTTACAATCCATGAGGTGCATAGCCAGGAGGATTATAAAACACCCAGTAACTGAAGGGTTGGCCTGGAATAATAAGGACAACAGAACAACAGCTGTATCATCACCTCAACCTTGTTTGTTAAAAAGCAGGTTCAAAGCCGTTTTTAGTTCTTTCAGAAGCACACAGGGCTTTGTTTTCTTATTTTGGACACTTTTTCCCTAAAAGACTTCTTTGGTCTCCTCATTTCTTATCTCTGAAACACAGTATCCAACACTCACAACTGTAAGGAGCAAAGGTTTATCACAACTCGAAGTCTGGAGAGGTTTCAGTCCCCACTCAGCTGGCTCCAAGGCCGGGCAGCACCGGAGAACGGCCTGGCAGAGAGGATCAGCTCAGAGTCCTGCAGTTAGGGAGGAGAGAGAGGTCAAGGGAGGAGGGAAGGAGATAAACCATTCTAAGCCACGCCCCCAGCGAGCCACCCTCACCAACCAGCTCACCAGTGGACTAGTCCTGTGATGAGTGTCACACCCAGGGATCCTGTCACCGGTCTAAAGCCCCAGCTCTGAGTGCATGACGCTTTGGGAGACATTTAGACATAAACCATAACACTTGGAATACTAACTACTGTATGTATAATAATAGACAGCACGCTCGGTTACGTGTTTTATAATTGCATCTGAAGGCGCTCACCGGTTCTCTTTTCTGAGACATCTGACATTCAGCAGGCTTCCTAAGACTGAAAAAGACTTAAGGATTCACAAATTGTCCACACATTAGAAATTATAGAGATAAGAAAGATAGCCACCTTTGGGAAAGACGCATTGTGTTAACATGAATTTTTAAAAATTGTCTTCTAATGACTTGCATGAATGCAGTGGAATCTTGGAAAGGCCTCTGTAGACTCATCTCGCATATCCACCTCCAGTCTGGAGTCCACTAAAGTGTTCCTCAGAATCACTCCTGACATCTGCAGACTTAATAATATGCTAATCATTTTCAAGTTCATCACACACCTGGACACATCTGCATCACACTTTGCGATACATGGCATTGACCCTTGGAGACAATGAACTTGACTTTTCTCTCTGAGGCAAATCAAAGAGAATGTGATTAAAGTCAAGAGAGTCACTGAAGAGCTGAAAGAGTTGTCAACCAAATTCTTTTTTTTTTTTTTTTTTTTTTTTTTGAGACAGGGTCTCACTTTGTCGTTCAGGCTGGCCCTCAGCTCAGCCTCCAACTCACATTACAGCAATCCTCCTGCCTCTGCCTCCCGAGTGCTGGGATTACAGGCGTGAGCCACCACGCCCGGCACTGTTGTATGTGGTAGTGGTTGCTGCTGGGTGTGAGTCTCCACACCCAGTGTGGTATGTGGTTTCCGGGGATCGAACCCTGGTCTTTACACTTGCAAGACAGGCGCTGGAACCACGGAGCTAAATCCCCGACCTACTACGGCCTTTTATTAAAACAGAAGAAAGAGAACACGCTCTAATTTTTTCTAATATTCACACAAACAAAACACACAACACCAGAAACACTTCCTCTTTTACCTTTCTACAATTGCTAAATGCAAGTCTACCTGCTAAGAGGTTCTTTCAAATTACTGGTACTTGTCACCTCATATTTCATCTTTTCTAGAGAACAATCAAATCAGTAATGTAACCCTGTCAAATGGGACAGCAACAACAGATTTCTCACCTGGAACCAAGGGGGCAAGGGCAGATTTTCAAGAGGCTTTTTCCTGGTTTTGTGCTATAGGCCAGTTCCAGGTACAATCACATGGCGAGGCAACTTGGAGAAAAGAAAAACCATAATTGATGAGTGGATAAACCAGGATTCTAACAGCTGAAACAAAACGTCAGGGGAACAGCCAGGCCAGCCTCACAGGAACGGGAATTGCCACATTCTTGAGAGTACTTAAAGCTGATCCCATAACATCAATGGTGTGCTAATAAATGACAACTAGCTCTTAGGGGTTAAAAGCCATGTCTTGTAGCACGTGCAGTTTCCCTGGTGCAAACACATCCACCACGGATAAAATCAAAGTTCCCGAGCAACATCACTGAGTGAATGTAAAAAGATGCACAACAACAATCTTTTATAGAGAAGTTCAGGAACAACAGATGCCTCGGCAGCATACATAATAGTAAAGTGAAATTAAATAACTAGAATATGGTGACTTTTTTAGTTTTACCTTGGTTTTAATATAATTCAATTTTAATAATAATTGGCTCTCAAAATTCATCAAAAGTTAAAGATGGATTCCAGCGAGTTGATGTCAGTGTCTCCATCACCCACTGCGTGCTGCTTGTCGGGAGCCTTAAGTTATTTTAAACAAAAAACAAACCAAGTAAATGAAATTGGTAATAAATATCTGGATCAAACCATCTTCAGAATTTCAAAGAACGCCAACCTCTTCGTTAGTCTCACTTTAGAAATACTATTCAATGCACAAGTTAGATTAATCATTATGGACAATAACGTGACTTCTGTTTGTATCATGCGTTACACTTTTTCAACGCAGTGTTTTCTACGGCACACTGGGGCCGTCTTACCATGCATACAGTAAGTTTAAAATGGCAGAAAACAGTATTTTAATTCCTAATGGATGAAAAAAGAGTCTTGAGAGCTATTTGTTCAGAAGATCGCCAAGAGCGTGGCAGATCTTCGGACTCACAGTCCCCACTTCCGCACCAGTAATGGCTCTGTCTGGATAGTTTATCCTGGCAGGTGTATGCAGGTACCAAAGGCGCTCGCCCCCGCGCAAGCGCTATTTCCTCTCCCTCCCTCTCTCTCCTCTCATCTCCCTCCCTCCCTCTCCGAGAATTCGAAGAGAACTTTTTTTTTTTCTGATAGAATACAAGGAGCTGGGATAGTTCTAAGCCCTTAGAACGCCTAGCCATAACTCTGAGACGTGCCCTTAGCAGAACAGTTTAACAGTGTTGTTCTTCTGAATGCAGACACCTGTTACAGTAGCTGACGCTCTTGCGCAGAGTCTACATAGAATGTTCCTGCTAAAATTAACATCAGCAGTAGTCGTGGCCGAGTGGTTAAGGCGATGGACTAGAAATCCATTGGGGTCTCCCCGCGCAGGTTCGAATCCTGCCGACTACGGCAAGTTTCACTTTTGCTGCAAGGAGTATTTTGAAGCACATTTCCTTCGATCTTCAGCAGATAAACTGAAGAATTTATAAACTGCTATTCAATTTAAGAAAGGGGATCCAAACGGAGGAGTGGATAAGGACAAAAGGAAGCTTGCCCGTAGTCATACCTTGGGCCCGGGAGGGAGAGAGGGGATGAAATAACACAGAAGAAAACTGGGGTGACCCCAGGAACGAGCGCTCAGACCGCAGACAAGGGGAGAGAGGAAGAGTGCCCTCCTCGGTCCCCGGGCGCGAGCCCCTCCGCGAGACCGCGCCGCCGGCGTACAGGAGGGCGCACGGCTCGCGCATGCGCGATCAGGCGGGCCGGCGCGCCCGCGACGGATCCTCGAGTTGCCCTGGAAACCAAAGCGCCACAGCCAGGGGAGCTAGGGAAAGACGTCACGGCTCAAGATGGCGGAGGACTTGGACGACCTCTTGGATGAAGTCGAATCTAAGTTTTTCAGAGCTGACTCGCTGAGACTAGATATAGACTTGGACAAGAGGCCCAAAGGCGGCGGGGGCGGCGGCGGCGGCGGCAGCACCACCCAGAGCAGCGACTGGAACCGAACCCAGGCGAAAGAGAATCTCAGGTTAACGGGCGAGCGGGGTGGACCGTCCCGGTAAAGAACTTGCCCTAGGCCCCAAAATCACCCCCCCGCCGCCACCCCCAAGCCAGTGCGCTCGGGACCTCCCGGCTCCGGCGCGTTGGGCCTCAGCCCCTCGGGTCCTGGCCATGTGGGCAGCGCACGCTCAGTCTCAGTCCGCGAGCATCACCGTGGCTCGGTGGCCCAGAAGCCGCCCGGGCTGGCCGGCCCACCTCCGAGAGGCCTAATCGGGCGGAGGCCCAGGTGGGGCTCTGTCTGGCCGAGCGGTTCTCCCACCTGGTGAAGAACATGTTCTTGCCGCTGACCCCGTCCCCCAGCCAATCCCTGGGCCAGTCGTTAAGGAAAGAGGAAAAATACGACTTTCCATTCTGTCGCGACCTGAATACTTTGTTAAACATGAGATTAGATTCGTGATAGAAGGATTAATTGTGAACATTATCTGTATTAAGTAGCCCAGCTAATTCCTGTCTTACCCTAACCTCAAGTTAAGGGACCCAGCAGATAGCAAGCATCCATGGGGATGTTTCTAAAGTCTTTTGGGTATTTTGTTTTTATTTTGAGACAGGGGCGCTCAGTATTGCCCAGGCTGCCCTTGGACTCATGGATTAAACTGTCCTCTTACCCTGGAGTCGCTCTTCGTAGAGACTGCAGGCACACAGTTTGATTTTCGACAAAAAAAAAAAAAAAAAAATGACTGCCATTCAGATTTACTTGTCTTCTTTTCTTCTATATGATAATTAATTGGACTTTAGCTCACTTTCTTATTTCTTCCTCACCTTCGAAAAACCCAAATATTTACATCTTGTTCTTCAAAATGTTAACTTGGGAGGTTCAGCAAAAACTTGCTACAATATTTTGGAATTTGCTTCTTGCCCTGACTGTTTGAGAAAGCCTTGTGAAATTGGCTTTGGACCAATCCAAAAAAAAAAAATGTCATTCTTTCTAGCTTTATAGCTGCATCTATAGTTTTGTGCATGTGATTTCCCAGACCCAATTCCATTACCCAATTTGCCAGACTTACTAATGTGAGAGGTAAAAGCATGCAATTTCTTGAAATGCTTAAATAATAAAAAAGGAGATTTTAATAAAAAGACTGACGACTTGAGTAAAATTAAGAATAATCAAGTAGGTCAAGATGAGGTGGGAATATTTAAAGGTAATATAACCTCTGCGATCATAGCTGACATTTCATTGAATCCTTTTTGTATGCAAAGTATTCTGTTTCACTTACTCTTCACAGCTCCAGGAGTTAAATACTCTTGCTGTGTCCTTGTTGCACTGACCAAATCAAGGCTCAAAAAAATAGTTAACCAGGTGTGATTAGACACACCTGTCATGCCAGCACTTAGGAGGCTGAGGCAGGGAGATTTTTAGTTCAGGGTCAGCTTTAAGTACATAGCAAGACCCTGTCTCAAAAGTAATGCCCAAAATTATACTGCCAGGTCTACCAAGACATGGTAAATCCCGATTTAAGCTTCCGTGCAATGGTGCCATTCTTTTATTACTATTATTACTGTCATAAAGTTTGGGCAAGTGTAGACACTATGAAATTGTGTGATCTAATAATAGACTAGAATCTTACATTAGAATTTGGATCTGTTAGTACTGATTAGGATGATAGTTTGAATCCATCTGACTTAAAATTGTGGAATCATAGGAGAGTAAAGAACCTAGATTATATGACATCGAAACCAAAAGAAGAGAAAACTTCCAGCAATATCAGATACTTCTGAAAAAGAAGACTGGAACAGAAAGATGACAATGTAGTGATTTATGCAATGGTGACCTTTCAGGGAAGAGTTTAACTGTATTGAGAGATGTAGAAGCCAGAAATTGAATATACTTGGAGGTATAGTTTTAGCTTCATTTTCATAGATAGAATATCTGAAGTTCAGAGAGATTAAATAATTTACACTAGATCAGTAGGTTTGGGCTAGTGGTTTTGCATCCAAAGGGTATTTTTAGTTATCTACAAAAATAGAAATGTTTAGACACACCTAGAGAAAAATGTGCCCCTGGTATCCAGAGGGAAGACTGTGGATGCTGTAGAACATCCTACAATGTACAGTAGCAGCCAGCCACCCACAGATGGCTCTTAAAGAATGATCTGGCTAAAAATATCAACAATTCCGAAGTGAGAAACCTTCTGCCAGCGTTATCTACCAAAGGTAAATCAAGGACACTTGTAAGGAAATAGGAAAAAATGATTATAGACCCCTCTAGTTGGTACAAAAGGGTGGCAGCTTAAGAGGTTTTTGGAGTGGTTTATTTTCTATGTTTTTCTTGTTTTGGTTAGGTTGGTTTGGTCTGAGAAGTCTTGAGTTTGCTTCTAGGCAAGGAAAGAAGCCAATAAAGAGTGGAAAACATGAAGAATAAAAGAGAGGAAACTGAGACAAAGCCTGGAGGTAGATGGAAAAGTATTAGGCAGCTGTCTCTGGGTTTTTGTGTGTGTGTGGTTTCTTTTTTTATTTTTGTTTTTGTTTTTTTTGTTTTGTTTTTGTATCAGATTAAATTATTTTATTCCAAGCAGAAACAAAAAAAGGCTACATTTCTTGACATTAAGAAATTTCAGGGGGGGGGGCCGGGGATTTAGCTCAGTGGTTCCAGCATCTGTCTTGCAAGCGCAAGGACCCGGGTTCAATTCCCCAGTAACCACATACAATACTGGGCGTGGAGACTCACGCCCAGCCTCAACCAGTACCACATACCACAGTGCCGGGCGTGGTGGCTCACGCCTGTAATCCCAGCACACGGGAGGCAGAGGCAGGAGGATTGCTGTGATGTGAGTTGGAGGCTGAGCTCAGGGCCAGCCTGAACCACAAAGCGAGACCCTGTCTCAAAAAACCTGAAAAAAAAAAGAAATTTCAGAATGAGAATACTACAATTAAGAGTTGACCAAAAATACTGTCTTCTAAAAGGAAATTATTTCATGGTCCAGTGAAGTTATAAAGTCAATACACAGCATTTCAATGTGTACTTTAAAGAGTCAATTTTATGTGGACTGTCCAACTTTCAATTCCAAGCCTTTCCTCTCACAGTTGGCATTCCTTTGGGCACACTTCAGAATCTCAGCATCTTTTCATGACCCAAAAATTGAGATAATAAAGATACCCTCAAAGGAAACATTAGGTCAGTGCTTGCCTGGCATCCAGTAAATATTCAGTTAGTGGTTTTTCAGGTTTGGGGGACTTTTGGATTTTGGCTTGGGGTTAGGGGTTGATTTTGTTTGGATGTTTTTGTTTCTTTTGCTTTTTGAGACACAGTCTTGCCCTGCAATTCACACTAGTCTTGAACTCACTAAATAGTGTAGGCTGCCTCGAAGTTGCAGCAATCCTCCTGCCTCAGCCTCCCAATTGCTGAGATTACAGATATGTACCATCATACACAGCCAGTGTTTGCTTTTAAATAAAAATTCTGTGTAGGAACCATTTGTATTAACATCCCAGTAATTTCTGTGAGACATAAAAGAGATAATTGAAATACTCTAACATATGCCACTTTTCGCTGGTCATTTGATTATATTACTTAGTGGCTCCCCAGTAGAGAGATATGATTATTTGACTTAAAGTGGAAATTTTTGTTTATATCAGGTCCTATTTATAATTCTGTGTCTTTGTATTGTATATAAATGTATCGTGTAACTTAGGAAGAGTTTCATTTCTCTCTCAAACATAATGTATGAGTTGTGTCGTGGAGTATGTCATAGTAAAGTTTATATGTAAATTTGTACTGATGAATTGCCTTAGGAAAAACAGTTACTTAAATATCATATTTATCCTGTTATCAATGCTAGTGGTAGACTTTCAACAAAACTTTTCTGACATCTGCTCAAGCTTCAGGTGAAATTTTGGGGGGTGTGTTTTTTCTTTGCAGATCAACAGAAACATTTAAAAAAGAAGATGATCTTGATAGCCTCATTAATGAAATATTTGAAGAACCCAACTTTGACAAAAAATCTTTTGTAAGTGAAGTGTTATAAATGTACAATAATACTTTCATTATCTCGAAACATTGAGAGTGGTCTTAAAATTTAAAGAAGGCACAGTAGCTCTCTGTAGTACTTTGAATTTTGAGAAAAACACTTAAATTGTTATGCTTAAAAAGCTGTAGAGGAAATAAAATTATTCAATTCACAGTGTGTTTCCCTGTTTATTTCTCATCAAAAATAAAAAAACTAGAAGAGCTGTTAATGTAGAAGTCATTTCACAGATCAAGTTGGTCACTTGTATTTATTTGTAGTCTCTAAAAAGACCTTTCTAGACATCCAAGAACAGCTTTTGTTTACAGAAATGTGTTTAACATCTCAGATGGGATGTCATTGCAGTTTTCTTAGGAATAAACCAGTCTAAATTTTTAGGAGGGTTGAAGATGTTCACTAGCAGTTGAAGCCCTGGGTTCAATCCCTAGTGCTGGGAAAAGACAATTTTACAAATAATAAAACAGCCACCTACATAGTTAATGTATAACAGCCACCTACACCAGACTTATCTTCTACTGTATGTGCTTCTCTGGTTGGTTTTGTTTTTTCCAAAGAAATAAAAATTAGAGATACAGTTTAAGACCTCACCAAATGCCACTCTGATGCCTCCTCCCCTAGAACTACCATCCTTTCCTACTATGTTATACCAAAGAAATAGTTACATTAGATATCTTTACATGTCATCTTTTATCCAAGTACAATGATTTCTTTCTCTAGAATGCATAACCCTAGAAGGGGGGTTCTTAAGTCAGAAGTTTGTTCATCCTCACCTTATTGTTACACATTGCCAAGTTATTTGCCAAAGTGACTGTCATTTGTATTTTCCTATATATTGTGTTGTTTATCAGCATGGTATGTGTGAAATACGTTTTTCAAATTTAGATGAGACCAAATAAATGTATAATTTATAAAAGCCACCAAAAAAACATAATACCCAGAGGACTTGTTCTAGTTTTTGTTACTGTTGTTGTTTGGTTTGGTTTTTTTAGATGGTATTTAGTTCATGCTGCCCTTGAACTCACTCTGTAGCCTCTGCTGGTCTCAAGCTCTCAGAGATCTTCTGCCTCAGCCTCCTGACTGCTAGAATTACTAGTATGGTAATATGCTACCATACTCAGCTTTGTTTTAGTTTTTGAAGTTAGGGAACACTTAAAAAAATAGGGGTAATGTTATGGATAGGAGCCACTTGTAGTTTTGACAGCCAGACGAAATAAGTGGTACACATTTTAGGATCATAATTTCTCTAAATTTAACATTTTTAGTTCATCTAATTAATTTATAATAAATTAGCTAATGCCTAGTTGATTAATACATCAAGAGGAGCAACGTTAAATACTTTCATAAGTTCCAAATACATACATATACATTCCATAAGTCCCACATAAATGTGTAATAAAAGCTAGGTAACGAAGGTTAGAGTACCCAAACTGACATGTTTTTGTTAAAAATTATCTGAACCTTTTCTTTTTTTGGCTATAAGGTACATATTTGTGTATGAGACCTAGAAAGGGAATTCTTAAGTCACAAGTTTTATTATCCTCTCTTTAAGATATTTCAGACAGAGAAAAAGCTTATGTTGTTTGAACTTAAGATATTTTGGGGAGTACAGGTATAGTTTTGTACTAGATCACTTGCATAGCATGGCAGACCCCTGAATTTAATATCGAGCACTGTCAAAAACAACAATACAAACAACAACCATAAAAACCACTAATTTACAATAAAAGCTCTTACAGTTAGGAAGAAATGAACTGTGCATTCCTCTGTGTTTCCCTTTCGTTGTTATTACCCCGAGTTTTGCAGCCTCCAAGGCAAAGTAGGTCTGTGTAAACACTTCTGGGTAAGGAAAGGAGAGCCTGTGATGGGTGGCTCTTGCCCACGTCGTCCCAAAGGCTGTCTAGGCCCTGAAAGTCCTGCTCCTCCTCCCCCCACCCCCCGCAGTCTGGTGCATTTCTAAGCTGCTCTCACACCCACCCCAGAAAATCACAGAACAGATGTCACAGTGTGCCACGTTAGGGTCACAGGCTGGAGCCTGGCTGCTGCGTGAAGCATGCTCCCGAGACAGAAACACTCATGCACACTGTTATCTCTCAGATATGTATCAAAAAGTTTTCCAGTTCTGTTTGACATCAAATAAAAGACAGAAATAGTAAAATGAGAGGTTTCTGCCTGCTTCAAACTTCCTCATTCACTAGAGAAATTGAAGATTTGTCCTTGCATAATTTAAACTGCCTTTTCTCCATCTCACTTCCTCTTGGCGGTGGTCCTAGTATGTGATTGGTTTATGTTACTCAGTACTGTATACCAGTTAACACTTGATAAATGCTTGCTAGTGATGATGATGTTATATAACCATATAGGACTACTGTGTGATTCTGACTAAATAGCTCTCTATTTTCCTTCAACATCTGTTGGCTGATACCATTCCATTCTTTCAAAACTAATATTCTTGAAGTTACACAGGAGTTGGTTAGTTTATTTTTAGTTCAGATAAGTACTGTTCACAGCCTTTAAAAATGAGTCTGAGGTTTTTTCCCCAGGTGAATTTTTCCAGAATACAATTTTAAAAGCAAGCCCTTCATATTATTAAATCATTTAACTCTGGTATTAACTGAAGAGTTATAAAGTGACTCTAAATATTAGCATGCTAATAATGGCAATATATCCATTTCTTGGAGTAAAATTTAGCATAGTAATTTGTAAATTCCTTAGAGAATTCTACGTTTCTTGCTTTCAAAAAGGTTTCCTAATTTTTTTTTTTCAGTTCAGATACTTAGAAATGATGCTACCAGAAGTTTTGTTATTTTTAAAATATTGTTGTTAGGAAGCAGGTACTACTTTTCATGTTATAATTCTCTAAGTTACCCTTGGCCTTTTATTTATTTTTTAGCAGAAATTAAAACCTAAATCTTCAAGTGACACATCCATCAGAACTTCTCTTCGAGGCCCCCACACCAGGTAAGCGGAGGTTGTTTTAGTCATTCTACACTCGAGCGTGCCGCCACTGAGTGCAGTCTAGTAGATTGTGTTACCATCTAAGCAGCAGTGACACTGAAGAACAAAACAGTGGCTGGCCTTCAGGAGAAAGACCAATAGTAATATCTTCCGTGTTCTTAGTGTCTGTGACCCCTTAGTATAAAGGAAATTAAATGGAAGATTATTGCTATTGTAAATAATTTTCTGCCATGTTAAAAAAAAGTGTGAACAGTTCCACAAAATTAATGTTCTGTTACAGTCTTTAGTATTTACTTTGTCCCTCACATTATTTGGCAAACAGTTTTTTCTGTGACTCATTTTAACTCCTTGAGTGTTTCTGAATGTCCAGGTGATATCTAATAAAGCAGGGATCCTGTAATAAATACCTCCTCTTTGAAATTGCTGGCTTGCTAGGGAAAATACACAATTTGATCACAAGGACATAGAGTCCTTGCATGGCCACATCAACTTCTCATATTTCTTTTTTATTGAAATTTTCTCTCTCCATCTGTTGAACATGTCTAGTTGCAGCCCAGTGTACCTCAGTGGAACCGCAGTTCCAGGAGGAATTGGAACACATACTTCACAGAGGTATGGTACCCCAGATGCGTTACACTCTTACTAGGTTTTTATAGCTTGATACCCTGTGGCTATACGGCAGTTCTTTTTGGCATCAATCTGTTGTGTAATGACAGATGCATCTAGTAAACTAACCTGAAAACACCTTGTGGACATTTTTTCTCCAGAGATGCTGTTGAAAGCTGTAGTGTTGGGATATGTTGTCTGTGTGTTGCTACCCTTTTCAGAGTCCCATTGGGAGCCCCAGTTTGGTGTTGATGGGTTGTTTGATTACAGATAGCACATTTCTGGAAGACATTACAATGAACAATGGAAGTGGGATCTTAAAAGACACTGGTAGAGGATTGTGCTGGTACTAATTTAGATCCTAGGAAGCTTGGAAGGAGAGTCTCCAGGACCAAAGTGAAACTGGGGGTCTGAGAAGTCTTTCTCCAGAGCAGTAAACAGCTGATCCACCAGTGCTGCCTGCTGCAGTGCTGTCCATAAGAATATATCAGCAATTGCATCACCTGTGACTGGTTTCTCTTCAGGTCATATAAATCTTTTGCCCTTTTTGAATCATTGTGTGTGGAGACTTGTCTAAAAAGTAAATCAGCAATACAATGCTGTCAACCCTGAATTACCTGGACCGATTCGGTTGGACTTGTGCCAGTCATTTCCGGAGCTGTGCCACCTCTAACCGAGGATTCTGTCAAGTCACCCACAGACTACACTGCAACTCCGGGTTACCCCTTCCAGTTCCACCACAGGTCATATTCAAGGTGACAGACCGAAATGTGGCCTCTCTCCTGTTCAGGAAGCCAGTGAGAGCGCCATTTGTCTCACCTTACTTTTGAACTTGCTGTTATCTTCGCCAACTTATTATGCTGGTTCTTTTCCCTTTAATTCCTTCACCTAAAAGTAAAGCCTGGCTTACACACTCCACTTACCCTGGAAACTCGACGTCTTCTACCTTTCTTTTTTTTTTTTTTTAATTATCTTTATTGATACATTAAATATACACATCATGATTGCACTCCATAATGGGGATTTGTACCAGTATAAGACACAACTTAATTCTCATTTTTTCCCATAGCCCCACCCACCCTACCACCCCCCCATATATATAAAATTTGTTTCCTTACTTTTTTGTTACAATCTCAACATTGTCCCCTTTCACCTTATTGTACATTGAGCATTTTCTATT